>BMAO01021872.1:0-29443 GCA_019973975.1 Trichonephila clavata
TAAGTTTTAAGATTTATCTGAATTCTAAAATAATTATTATTTTTCATGTTTCCTCATTGTTTATTGTTTCTACTAGTCCGATTTTGAAAATCATTTTATTGGTGTTCCATATAAAGATTGAAATCGGGCGACCACTATTTTTCGACGGTGAATTTTTTAAAAACGGACTAATTTTAATTTTTCAACAGCGGAATAATATTAGATAATTATAAGGTTTTCTGCCTTTAAGAGTAGTTTTAATTGCATAGTTGTATGTGTGTGATTTAAATGAAAAGATGTAACAAATCTAGTCACGAAAGAATCAGCATCTGGATGAATCAACAATCATTTTTCACAGTAGCTTACGACGTTTAAGGTCCATTGACTCGTTAGATATTCCATCCTCCATACCTACAAGTGAAAAATGCCCTGTCTGTAGATTTTCAGAGACAGTTTAAGAGAAGGAAGCCTTGTAGCATATTGGCTTGTATAATAAAACAATATAGGTGTTTGACAAATGAAACGTCGACTCCAGATCAGAAGCATTCGGCCTCCTACGAATTTCCCATCCGTTATACATTACTGAGTATTTTAATAAACGTAAAGTGTATAATAAAGCCATGTGTACATTTGGAAAGAAATTTGTGGAAGGGAATGATCTGAGTAATGAGTAATACCATCCTGATCTAAGTAAATATAAAACAAACATGAAATCTCTACGCATGAGTGCCGAGTACGAGCGAGAGACTCCAACAGAAGGTAAAACACAGCTAAAAGATAGCTAACGATTTATTTAGTTAAAGCTTAAAAGAATTATAAAGCGGTATGATAACATCAAGGCAAGTTCACTAACTAATCAACTCGTAACTTGGAATAGAAACGGCTAAAGGTCCAAGTTCTCTTTGTCTTTTTATTGGTCATCATAGTCAAGGTTAGCTTGTTAGTGCAAGGAATTTGCAAATCTACATATGTTGGCACGCCACAGTTGTATGCAATTAGCAATGTTATTTTTAAATATATCACCATTTGGAATTAAAAATAAAAGAAATATAATTTCAGAAGTGATAGAACAGATAATTTGGATTTTTTTAGAGTACTAATATGAAGTATGGCTCTACAATCCTGATAGATATATAACTTTAAAAACAATATATCTAAGAAATTGATTTATTATGTTTAATCTCTACCAAGAAAATACACATTGCTAAAAGTTTCAGAATTTTAATTCATAAGCAGGAACCCCCCCCCCTCCAGGTACTCAATGTATGAACTGATGCAACGCTCCAAAATTTAAATTGACTCTTCAAAATTAAAAAATAGTGATGTTTTTTCACTTTTCATGAAATTGCCTTTGTTTTTTCAAGTAAACACAAGAGAGCTATACGAGTATGTTTAAAATTCATTTCATTTTGAAATTACACGCCGCCTGTGTTATTTTTTACGTTAAAATTTAATTACATCTTCAAAAATAAAGAATATAAATCATTCTTTTTTTTACAAGTAGTTTGATACATATTACTTTAAATTTGATTTGCTACGTAACAAAAATTATAAATTCTCTTTTTGCCTTTTTTTCATTCTGACTTGGAAATTGCTATATCTCAGCGAAGCGTATTATTAATGTCTTAACGTATGAGAAAGCGAGTGGAAATACACTTCTCTCTCTACTAGAGAAAACTCCCCTTTCCAAGAACCAATTACGAAGTTGGCATCTTTTACATAATATAACTTTACTTTCTTTTAATTCTAACACACTTCTCAAAGTTGTATTAGTTTTATATAATATAAATTTAATAGATCATGTTTGTGTTTGATTATTATGGTTATGGTTACGATGGTAACAAATACAAATATTTTTGACATAGGAACTGTGTAACCTAATGTAACTTTTCCTTTAATATTTATAAAGAAAATATGAACCGAATAAATATCAGACTAAAATTAATAAATAATGAAATATGAATAAAAACTAAATTTAAAACATATGATATTAGAAAAAGAAGCCCATTTTAAAAAAAAAAAAATTGTGTATCTGACGATGTGATGTTTTTAAAAACGCAATTTGGTTTAATTTTATTTATTTTTTTTTTATGTTTATTTTGAACAGTACAATATTTCAAACTGTCTTCAACAAGTAAGTAGACTTTACCAAATAAACAAGGAGCACCTTTTCAGACAATAAATATGTAAACGCAATCTTTTAACTCATACACTGCTAATAATAAAAAATTTTAAGAGTTTTAAAGCATTCTATAAATTAGCAATTTTTCACATTTACACGTAAAGTGAAAAATTATTTAGCATTAAGGTATAAGAAAAACAATATAGAATATATTTTTTTATCAGAAATTAATAGAGTTTTAGTTATCTCAATTTGAGGAAAATGGATCTCCTGACATCTAAATTTTTAAATAAAAAATTATTTTTAAATGAAAAAAAAAATCAAGGTAAATATGAGGATTAAAAACTTCCTTTTTGTACAGAGTAATGTAAAAGAAGCCTTAAAGTATTTTTTCTAAACTGTTAAGGATTTGTCCGAAATATTTGTTTTTATTCAATAAAAAAAAATTAGAGATAAACATACATTCATACATATTCGGCAAATGTCATCTCATGCTCTTAAAATAAATAATCAAACATGTCATAGAGAAAGGGAACAGGTTGTTAAAATTATAAAACAGTATTATTGTAATCTCTTATTAACTAGATGGCTCATTAAATGTGTTGCTCATTGTTAATGATCCATCTTTTTTTTATGTACTTTTAAGGGATTAAACAATATTTTGAAATATTCGAAAGACATTTTTTACCACACACATTGATAATAACATTAGATATTTACTAGGTAAAAAGAATAAAATTTGTAAAACCAACTGCTTACAATAAAGAAAAAGAATAAAAATGATAAAGTGTTTCATTACTTCGAATTCTAATAAAACACAGCAAAAACTTCTCAGAACTTACTCATATTTAATCAAAATATTAGAACTATTTTTATAGGCAAAGTAAAATAATATGATGAGCACAATGCTAGTGAACTTTCAATGAGGAAATTCAGTAGACAATGATTGAATAACTGGCTTACAAAAGTTTCCGTTTATACGTATATTTTAACTCGCTAAATACTAACTATATTGTTTTTTAATCTGGATATATTTGTGCTACAGTAAATACAGTCACAACTTAAATGAATAATGACCCACTTTGCATTTTATTTTACACAAACACGAATAGTTTCTTATTTTCAGTTTTTTCGAAATAAATTTATTTTCTTTTACGTCTCTTCTATGTACAAAAGATTTCCATAGAAATATGAGTTTCAGTCTTTAAAATAAAAATCTTTATCTTGAATGTTGTAATTTATCAAAAGGGATTTTCTTCTTATCACCGATCTGTCTACAATTGTGCTTTGTTATTTAAAATGAAAATTTTCTAAAATGGAAAAGACTGAGAGATTTGAATGTTGAATTTATATAACGCATGGTACCCTCCTTTACAGCTTGATTATTTAAAAAATAAACTGAATCTTAGAGAAATTATTTTTCTTTTATTTGTTCTATTTTTATTTTAAGTCTACATATAGGTTTTAAAAACAAACTCTCTTAACTTGTTTCAAATATTCCCAACACCAGCTGCTTCAGCTTCAGTATTATATTTGAATGGCATTTAAGAAAACTACTGACAAATTCTGTGAGAAATCAATCTGTTGAAAAGCATATACTTAAATTCAATAAATATTCATCCCATATAATACAAGTAGGATTTATTTTTGACAAACTATCTTCCATTATTATTTATTTTGGTGCAATTAAATGATAATGCGAAGAATGTATTTTTTCTGTCAATAACTTAAAAATTCATAGTAACAATGGTAAATAACCCTTTCAATCACTGCCCATATTTTCTTAAAGGGAAACTTATGCCAAAATTCTTATGCAACGAATACAAGTTAGAATTATACATCATCCCTAACACATACATAGCTTTAATTATTTTTCACCTTTAAGGTATGCGACTACCCTAAAATCGTAAATTTTGACAAAAGTTGACAATTTTTTTGATTATTTTATTTTATAGGACATCTAATTAGCTGCATAAAAATACCAAGTTTATTATTTTCCATTTACTAGAACAAACACAACAAGTGTTTTAGTAAAAGCAGATGGCATAACTTTCAAAAAGATGTCTGACTTTAAAATACATTTTACTCGAAATGTGTTTTTTTTAAAATGCTCGAACGAGGAACAGCGATTGCTCAATAAATTTCAAAAATAATTAATTGAAATTTTTTGTGTATGTTCTTTATAATATAGTAGAAGCGCTTTAACTTTCAGATTTATCAATCACTGTGTTTTATTACAAAATTTACAGTCTCTTATGAATATAATCACTGTTTTTATAAGCAATTTCATATAATAACTATGATAAAATGTTCCTGTTTTTGTAAAAATTAAAATATCTCTTATCCTAAATATCATTTCAAAAATGGATAACATAGCAACACATCAGAATTGGAAAATTTAAAAGTTGTTCATTAACTTTTGGTACGGAATGGGCCGCGTTTATGTTATTTTTTGTAATTTTTTACCAGTTTTTTCCCATTTTAATAATAATAATTTTTTCTTTTCTTAATTTTAGCATATTTTTCTTAAAATGTATCAAATGAATCTAAAAACTACAAAAAAATAATCATATCTACATTTCTATAAAAAAGAAAATTATTGAAAATAGTCGGATACATTAAGAGATACGTAATGTTAATTATTTATCGCCGTTAAAAGGTATGCAGTTTTAGTTTTTACAGAATATTTAAGAACAATAGAAGGTTAAGTGAATTAATTTGCGAAATAATTTCAATTTTTCTTTCGAAAAGTAAAATCAACGTCGCATCAGCGATGCATGTAATAGGTTGTTCACAAATAAATGAGTCATTTTGAGACGTAGCCAAATATAGCATTGTGAGGTTTACATTTGGAATTTGTTGTAGTTTTTAGTTTAAGGAACTTACATTTATACAGCATTAAACAAAGTCAAAAGTTACTTCAAATGAACATGTTTGTGCTTATTTGTCTTAATGTTAAACATCCCAAAATTTTCAATATTTCAATTTTTAATTATGCCAAAGCTTAAAATTTGCGATATTTGTATTACTTACTATAATGTTATCGTTATAATAATTAAAAATAAGTTGTGTTTAGAGAGAATGTGTAAAAAAATGCTTGCCATTTAATTTTTAATAGTTTTATAGAAATGTAAGTTTGGGACAGAAATTAAAATAATCAGAGTTATCAAAACCAATCAAAACCATCAGCTGGATTTAGCCAAAATACCGCTTCTAAAATAAAAGTCATTTCAAAATATTAAAAGGTGCTGTAATCGTAAATATGAAATAAATATTAATATGAGCACTTACCTGATCTTTGAATATTGGCGGGAAAATATTACAGTAAATGAACATCTGAAATATGAAAACTATTTAAAAAACTATTAATATTCTAACGCAGTGCTTCTCAAGCTTTCAACACTTATACGATTCAATTTTCAATCATAATTTTCACCACGCCCCCTTCCATACAATTACAATGCATTGAATTAAATAATAATATGCTTAGACTAAAGCTACAATTGGACTTTAATTATAAACCATACAAAAATTATCAAGATAAGTATTAAGTTTTGCATATAATTTTCTGACATATACCCTTAGGGTCACTGGTAACTAAAATTTTCTCAACTTTTTTAGTATTGTTAAATTAAGTATAAAATACGTTGTGCAGTAATGATAAATTTTAAAGTATATTATACCAGTGTAAATGTGCATTTTTTACATGTCAGAATGTATTTTGTTTTGCTTCCTTTCAGTAAATTAAGAATCTTTTAAAATAATCTTTTGTTTCCAACTTTTCGATATTATTTCGCCCCCCACGTAGGGTTATCAACCCCCCTTAGGGGGCGTGCCCAACAGTTTGACAAACGCTGCTCTAACGAATTTAAAAAACTCAAATATAAGGTCAAGTGACAGATATAATTTTTAAACATAGACAAGTAGGTTTATGAACTTTAAATTTGAGGAACGGAATATTATAAAAGTTGTACTCACCACTTTAAATGCTCATGAGATCCAAAAATAACACCGATTAAAGACGATTATTTCCGGTAAATTCACAAGACACACTTAATGTAGGACCACACTCTTCACAAAAGTAGCCCAGTGTTACTACCTCTAGACGCATAAAAGTGCTATTAACAAAAAACTGGAATCTTCCCCCAACTTGCGTCTTCCCCCGAATTACCGTATTGAAATAAGTTGTGTGTCCAATTAGAAGTGTGCCCATAGAAAATATTGAAATTATTGTTAGGTTTTCATTTCTACCTGGTAATAAAAGTCAAAAATAGTAATTTTGAAGGAAGCAGTTACTGTTTGTATCAAATTGCTGGTGAAGCTCTGTGTAGTCTTTCTAATGTCGTTAGAGCGTTGAAAAGACATTCTGAATCAAATTCTATTTCTGAAAGTAAGAGGTCTTACAGGCTGAGAACAACAATACGTGAAGATAAGGTATTGCGTAGGATTTCACTTTTAAAAAGAAAGCTTAATTCCAGTCAAATTTTGAAACAATGGCTTTTGTAATCATTGAAATCTAATGTAAATGTATATGTAAATGGTATACATGTGTATTGATGCGGCTCTTACTTTAACTACTCTTAAAATTCACTTAATTTAATGAGCGTCGTAAAACCCAGGTTCGCTTATTCAAACTTTTAGTCCGCATCACAAATGAGTTAATTTATTCTAACTAATTCAAAGATAACGCAACTCTTAATGAACATACTCAGATTTAAATTGAATTAATTTAGTTTATTACATTACTAGATTACACGATTAAACACAAATAAAATTAAGAATTAAAGAAACATTGAATAAAAATTAAGATTTCCACTTATCTGAAACGGAGGCAAGTGATGGGGGCGGCCAGGGTCTCGCGGTCTGCGAGTTTCTCACTATGAATGAAAAGTAAAGAGGAAAAGATATCGAAAATTGTCGCGCGGCACCTTTTAAGGGAGAACCAAATTTCCAATTTTATGTCCACGCGCACTATTTTACAGAGACCTCCATTGGTCAAATCTCCAGGTGCAACGTTACAGTTTCCATTAAATTTACGTGGTTGTTCAGCCTTGAGTCCCGGCGACAGCACCCGCAAAATTACGAATTGTTTGGGGACCAACCCCTTTGCCAGCATTCCATTAGTATGTAAATCTAATGTAAATGGATTGACGCTAAGTCAAGGGATTATTCATTATAGACTATAAAAAACAATATTTAGTAATGAAACTCAATTTGACACTTCTGGTGACCAAAGTAATACCTATTTAAGACAATGCACTCATGAGGGATATAGTTCTCAGTGTTTAAAACACATAGTAAAACAGCGATATGGGGCTGCAAGTCTTCTTGTAGGGTTGAAGGACTTTGCACCGTGAATGGAATAATGAAAATCAGGGATTACAAAAATGCTACAAAATAAATTGCTACCAACAGTATAAATTATTTTTAAGAATAAGTCATGGATTTTCCATGCTGATAATGCTCCATGTTATCATTCAAAAGGTAATCCAGAAAAGTTCGAAGACAATACTTTAAACGAAATGAACTGGTAAGAAAAGTTTTAATCTGACAGAGAACTTATGGCAAAATTTGGTTATGTTATTTCAAAGAAAACCCTTCAAATAAATGTGAGTTAAATGAAGCTTTTATATTTTTTTCAACCCTGTTGTTACGAAAGAACTTCTTGTTAAATTGGTGCATTCTATACCAAAAAGATGCAGAGTTGTCGCTTTTGTAAACTGTAAATATAATATTGATTCTCGAACATATATGAACCAAGTAATTTTTAATTTTTCAAAATGCTTATTAAGGTAGTCGGTACCCCCTATACCGACAATGTTAAATTGAGCATTTTTATGTACCTTTTTCTCAGAAACTATTAAATGTACAGACTTAAAATTTTTCTGTATATTAATTAGACATTTTTATTTAAACTGATCCGAAGCTTTTTCAAATATATTGTTTAGTTTTTTCAAAAACATTCATCGCAACAGTATCACTATGAATTTTTTGAAAAATGTCATTTTTTTTTTCACGATAACTGACTTTTACAAAAATATTATGGGAATATTAATAAAACCTCGCTTCAGTATATACAGTTATATATCAGTAATATTCAGTGAAGATTGTGCAAGTGCTTCCGTTGAATAGGTTCTGAGAAAAGGTACACGCATTTTTCAAAACACCGTTTTGAGATATTTGCATTTTTATTTTAAAATGTCACTTCATCAAAAAAATTATGAATTACAATCTGTATTTGCACTATTTTTTTAAATATTAGCTTATTCTCAATAACCTTTAAGACTTTTTACTTATTTCTTTTTTTAGAATTCTCAGAAAATACATATATAGCATTTTTCACTTTTAATCTATCGAGATATTTCATAGCATTTACATCATTTTTCTCAAATTATGCATCAATTTTTGAAGAATTTTCTGTTATGATACATTACTGTCATCCAAGTTGACTATAAGCATCATAAATACTATGTGAAAATGTGTCAATACATGAAAATATGGCTTTGGTAATACATCATTATACGACATTTTGAAAAGTTTCATTGATGTTTTATAAATTCACATGTAAACACAATGTCTTAAAGTATCAGAATTAAAAAGATTCTTAAAATATTACATAAATGGTATCCAAAACAACAACAAGAAAACTGATTTTATGTTTTTAAACATGAAATTTGTGTATTTTTGGTATGTAACAAGTTTCGTGCAACGAAAAAGGGCATTGCATTTTGAGATATATTTATGTACCTTTTACTATTGAACACTAAAGCTTAAAAATGTGTGTGTACATTAAATAAACATTTATCTTTATACAGAAGTGAAATTTTTTTTTAAAAAATTGATCAGCATGTTTAAAAATGTAATTTTGTAGAGTAGAATAATGAATTTTATAAAAATTTTCCTTTTCTATGTTACGACATCTGCTTTTTTGCTAAATGTCTGAGGAATATCTCAAAAATTTCACTTCAGTATACAAAATATAAATGCAATATAAAATAAAAATTTCCAGTTCATGCATACAATTAATTTATAGAGAAAGAAGACACAAATTAAAAAATATAATCTTTTATAAGACAGTAATATATGATTATATGGCATTTTCGAAAAGTTTCATTAGTGTTTTATATATTCACATGTAAACACAATTTCTTAAAATATCAGAATTAAAAAGTTTCTATAAATATTACATAAATAGTATCCAAAACAACAAGAAAACTATTTTTATTTTTTTAAACATGAAATTTATGATTTTTTTTGTATATAACAAGCTTCATGTAAAGCATTTTGAGATATATTTATGTACCTTTTACTATTGAACACTAAAGCTTAAAAATTTGTGTGTGCATTAAAAAAACATTTACTTTTATACAGAAGTGAAATTTTTTTTTAAAAAAATTGATCAGCCTGATTAAAAATATAATTTTTGCAGAGAACAATAATGAATTTAATAAAAATTTTCCTTTTCTGTGTTACAACATATGCTTTTTAGCTAAATGTCTGAGGAATATTTCAAAAATTTCACTTCAGTATACACAAGAATATATATGAAATATAAAATAAAAATTTCCAGTTCATGAATACAGAAAAAAGGTAAGAACACACAATAATTTATAGAAAAAGAACGCACAATTTAAAAAAATATAATTTATAGAAAACAGAGTAACTTTTGTATAAAATCTTACCTCATCAAAAAGATCCTGCACTGTAACCGGTTTTTACCTTATTTTTCTTAATATTATCTTCTTTTTTTTATTTTCTTTTATCCTTTCTAATTTTCTTTGATCATCCAGAAAAAGCATGCTTGCTTTCATTAATTTTTCCCATCGAGAATTTTCATGGCACTTACCGAATATTCTCCAGGTTCTACTCCCATTTATCTGAAGTTTTTTTAATTTGGATAGATTACCATCATTACAAGAACAAACAGCATTATAAACACCAAGTGAAAGTGTTTCAATGTGTACAAATGTTGTTTTGGGAACCCGTGATAAAATAACATTATAAAAACTTTCATTCGGGTTTTGTGTTTTTCGATTCAAACATTATTTCAACAAATCAGGATGGGAAAGATATCTAAATATAGAACGCATTGCTACTACAACAGCAACCACAAGACTTTTTTACGTTTGTAAGACTTACCTGATACTTCAGCCTGTTTATATCTACACCATGAATTTTCATTGACAGGACAAAAACCATGTTTTTATGTGCCCATTTTTTACATATACAATATTTCGAAAAAATATTGACATCTATCACCTTACCTATATCAATGCTGGTCACAGTAACTGCACCATTTGATGATGTGTAACCGTGCTTCTGCCCGCTACCACAATATTATTATTACCTTCATTTTCACAAATAGCTTCCCTCGCAGCCTTTTGAATGGAGTCCTCGTAAACAAGTTTTACAGCATTTGAGATTCGCTTACCGTAAGGAGAAAACCTTGTAGGTGGTTGCCGAAGATTCATTATGCCGCAAAACATTCTCCCAGCTTCTGCACCTCTTCTAATGAAACACGTAGCATATACAAACCTGGTATTTATTGTGGCAATTTGCGTTCCTTCATGAATATTTAAAAAAGAGAATTCTACATCATATGGACAAGCACAACATTTCAGGACAAATGTAATAGCCAGACCAGACTTACCTTTTAAAACTTGCATGTCTAAGCCACTGTTACACATTCTACAGTGAACATCATTCTTGAAAACAATTGCCAGAATATTTAAATTAATGCTGGCATAATAATACCTACTGTTTCATCATAAGAACTCTCTTTTAAATTGGGGATTTTCTTTTCTTTTGCACATGACTCCTTTGAGTCATGTGGATGTCCAGCTTGAGGATTCACATTACTATTTTTTGAAGAAATGTTAAATGATTGAGAGTATCCCTACCTTCATAAAACTTAACTTTACGTTTCTTAAAAAATAATTTTTTTGATTGCGGCATATTAAGTAACTAAAATTTCAAATTTTTGAAACAGAAATTTTAAATATTGAAATCTTAAAAAAGCTAACAGGATAAAAGTGTATGCGCTCCAAAATAGGTAAACAACCCTAACAGTTACGCTTGCAGGGAATCTACAGTTAATTGCGTATGAATAAATAAATCAGAGAGTGGCTTTGGAAAAGCTTCCCAGATTTAAAAGGTCAATGTTTACATTTCTATCTGTCAAAGGGGGCGTGGCTCATCAGCTGATTATTTTTTAAAAATCATTTTAACATACTTTTAATTAGTAAAATGGCAAGTACGGTACATCATTGGAAAGGTCCTGATTTGGGGATTTTAGAAATATCAAAAACTCAAAATCGATTTCCCGAAGGTGTTTACCCTACTCACTTTTCTTAAATGCACTATATTTGTATATTTCTACGCTATTTACTACGCATATTATATTATATAACCTTTGACAATAAATTTCGGTGAATAGTCCTGTAACATTAACGTAGATGAAATATTAACAAAAGTTACCTTACTGTCCTTCAAAATAGTCACATCTCATAACTATACACTGCTGAGATCTACTATACATGTCTTGAAAACTTAGCAAGAAGTCCTCTTTTGTGATAGAGTACAAAAGCCTCGTCCCGTTTCGTTGGATGTCAGGAATATCATCGAATATCTTTCCTTTCAAAGCGAATTTGAGTCGTGGGAATAGGAAGATCTAAATAGATGTTCAATTTGAACCACTCCCTTTTTTGCCTGGAACTGCTTGATGATATTGGCTGTGTGAGGGGAGCATTGTCGTGAACAAAACACCATGAATCTTGTGTGTACTGGGTCGTACCCTGCGTAGACGTTTCAAGAAATGGTCTAAATTTCATTGTACCTTGCAGCATTCATCGTCCAGCTATCATGCGCATAGTTAATTGACCATCTTTCGTGATTACCTTACTCACTTTCACAATGTTTGCGTCACTGACGGTGGTCGCCGGTCTTACGCTACAGGGGTTGTCAGAAACACTTTCCCGTGCTTCTCGAAAACGGGTGAACCTCTCATACACACACACTTCATGGACAGTGATTGAGCTTCATAAACACATACTAGCATCGAATAAGTTTCTGTCGGTGTGTTGCCAAGCTTAAAACAAAACTTTAAATTTATATTTTGTTCGTTCATTTTCCTGTTCTCAGCTAAGAACCAACGCACTAAATAAGCACTTTATAAAATAAGTCTTACACAGAACACAAGCGACGCTCAACTGAAAAAATGGTGGAGGCAGATATTCAGCACCTGCCGCTACGCATGTGCAACATTTTGTTTTGACAGTGTTGCCAGATCGGCAGTACTGGTTTCTTTCAATGAACTTTATTGTCAGAGGACGTATATTAAAATTACGTTTATATTCCAAAGAAATGGCATACCTTATGAACTTTAAGGGTTGTAGTTCTAGAAGTATACAATTTTTTTCCTAAAGCTTGAAATAATACCTCGAATAAATGATTTCAAAACATAAGAATGCTTCAGGTTTTTGCACTGGGATCGTACCCTACGTATCTTCCACGTTTTTCTCATCTCTAAATACTGGGTAACGATTTGTTCCACGGATTTACGGTTAATCTGTAGCCCATCAGCTATCATGCGCATAGTTAATCGATGATCTTCCGTGATTAATTTCCTCACTTTCTCAATGGTTTGTGTCTTACGCTATGGAATTTGTCAGAAACACTTTCCCGGCCTTCTCGAAAACGGATGAACCACTCGTACACACACTTCATGAAAAGTGCTTGATCTTCATGAACATTTACCATTATCGAATAAGTTTCTTTCGGTGTCTTGCCAAGCTTAAAACAAAAATTTATATTGATATTTTGTTCCTTAATTTTCCAGCTATTTGTTAAGAACTTACACACTGGACAAGCACTTTGTAAAACAAGTCTTAGAAGAAACCCAAATGAGTCTCAACTGAACAACGGGAGAGGGGCAGATGGTCAACACCTGCCGCTACACATGTGCGGCGTTTTGTTTTGCCAGTGTTGCTAGATCGGCCGTTCTAACTTCATTCATAGAGCTTTATTGTCAGAGGTTGTATATGTCGTTATTCTGGACATACTACATATTCTTTAATTCAGGCAGATGTGCTAAAATCAGTACTATCTATATTGCAAAACTAGGGACATATTTTGAAATCATCATTAAAATATACACTAGAAGCAATAACAACAGTTAATTATTTTTCGGGTATGAAATCTTTGTACTAACACAAAATAAAAATGTTATTTCTTTTAAATATTTTTTTTCAAATCGGGATTTTGCATGATTTATATAGGCATTCAGATTATATACTTTTCACTGCATACCAACTTCAAAGTGTTAAAAATGTTGTTTTGTGCATTTTAAATTTAATGTTTATATTAAAATGAAATTAATTATTACATTCGTTTGCGAAATGAGTGTTTGGCTTCCTTTTTGTAGTATTATTCACAAAATGTCTTTACTCTCAGAGATGCCTTTTCTATATATACATTTTAAAACAAGAATTAAAAAAGAAAACACAAATATTTGTCCTGTGGTTTAATTCACACAAAAATACATTTTCGTAAAACCATATGTCGATTTTTTTGTTTAAAAAAAGGCTCGAAAAGTAAGCTTTAAGAGGAAAGGTTTTAAAAGTTTTCTGAAAGAGATTATATCACATACTCGTAGATTTCTTAAAAGAAGAAGAATCAAACTGCATCAGCGTTTATCCAATTTCTCGCCCTAAGCTACGAGACATGAATCAATCACAGCAATCGATGCCATTAAGTGCTCAGGAGATTACAGTAATCAATAAGAGGTCAGCGGATCCATCTTCAGAATTGAATGCAACATTGTTAGTCGCTGAACCGACACAAAGTGAAGCCTGTTATCAGTTCAAATTGTGCTGAAATACCCTAAGTGTAAGAGATAATGAAAACATTCTAATCTTTTAAAAATAAAAAAAAAATATGTAAGTATTTTACACATAAAATAAATACAAAAACTAAATAAAATACCTCCTGATTTCGTAATTTGTTTGATAAATAGTAAATATAGGTTCTTGTAAATGGAACTTGGCGTGCTCTCAAATGCTTCGTTGCTCTAACAAGTTGGAAGGCGAATTTAGTATTTCCTCATCTAACTAATAAGATGACTCAAATTCTACTTTCCTAACTTCCGCATTACAACACGAATAAAATTTCGGTTTCGATGTGATTAAACGTATAAAGTTGTAAATTATTCTATTTGATAAAAATTAAATTTGATTTGTGTGTGATGTATTTTAGTACCAGTTATTATTTCGTTTTTCTGTGATAAAATACTAACCAAAGTGCATTTTCTTATGTCTTCTTTAATGATATGATTGACTACAACAACACGCAAAAGTTTACAAGTAATGTTAAAAGTGAAATGAAATATCTGTTAGTAATATTTCAGTATGACATCGATATATTATATGTTCTTTCTTTTCACCTTTTTTCTTAAATATTATATAATAAGTGAATGAACATAACGTCGCACTGTTCAGCTGCACGAGGGCTTTTGACAACGGAACCATGGTCAAGTGCCGAGGACGACACCAGAACTGGTACCCCTCTCCTAACGACCACACCAACGGGAGGACGTTTGAATTCTCGACAAATTTAACGTACATCGTTCCCCTACCCGGCGGATCTTCAGTGGCACTAGGCTCGAACTCATGACATGACTGCCACGAGTCCGTTACCTTGGTCACTTCGAAACACAGGAGAGAATCCTGACGAAACGCACATAAAACATTTTATACATTTTCGGTACCAAAATAATATTAATAATATAATAATAATACAAAAATAAATTTCTGGTTACCAAAGCAATACATTTTTATCACCTTCTGATCTTTTTTAATTAATTTTTCAAATTTTCATTCAATTTTGGGGTACCTGTTACCCTTCCTGAATTATTACGATACTTTTTTCACTTTTGAGTGCACAGAATTTTGATGAATTTGCATTGTTGATAAATATTAGGAAATATGATAGGAAGACTAGAATGACATCAGTTTTGAGACTTTCATATATCGCCATCTGAAAGAAAATTCCTTTGAAACAATACTTTAGTACATTGAGTATTCTTTAGGCAAATAAATAATTATTTACGCTCTTAGTTTTTGCACTGAAAAATAAACATTATATCTATCAAAAATTCTGAATCTTAGAAAGAAGTAACGGCGAGTTTTAAGCACAAACCTTGAAGAAAAACTAAATGTATGACTGAACAATAACATTAACGTAAAATTCTTTCATCGCGTTTTAACTCTTTTTATACTAGCTACGATATTTCTATGAGCTTTTACCGATAGGTTAAATTTCTGATGATCACATGATAACGACGATCACGTGTTTATGAAGTCAATGTAAAAAGTTTATGGTCTGTGATATACAAATAATGCACACAAGTGCAGCCGATCTGACTAGACCCAGAATTTTTCAGAGTTTTCCAATTCATGGATGAACAGTTCATTACATTCTGATGAGTAATAATAAGCCATCATTATTTTTGTACACTTTAAATCCAGACACCCTGTATATATATATATACAGGGTGTATATATATGTGGGTGTGTATTTATATATATATATACAGGGTGGCCATAATTAAACTGGAGGAGAGAGAAAGTGTGCTGGTGTGAAAACCACTGGGAATATTTCAGTAAAATTCGGTATCTACACGTTTCAAAACATGCACAAATCAAGTATGCAAAGAAAAAATCGCCATTTTCCTCCGGTAGATAACGCACTCGGTAGGTTCACATAATTTTAAGCTCGATTAAGAGACGAGGACGTAACTTTATAGAAGCCCCCTCTTTAAATTTCTACAATCCTCACAAGAGGAAATTAATTCTCAACATATTCAACGTGAATCATTTCCTCAACACGGCAGGTCTTTAGTGTCACTCGAAGTTGCAGCTACGACTAAGTGCAAACAAAACCGATCACGAGTTCGGGACCATGACCATTCAGCTATGAAAGTCACTCGTATCACTTAAAATAATTTTCTGAAACTGTTTTTACATATCTGATACATTGTTGTTTAAATAATACACCCATAAATGAATAGATTTTTGTATTTGTTATTAAATAAAAAATAGGTAAAATGCAGGGCAATATGAACTATACGTTTTCATGCTATGTATGTGTTTTTATTTGGGAAATCATTCTCTTAAATGCAAAGTTTATACACGAAATTTAAAATAAGAAATTTTATTTATTTTACAAATGCCATACATTACAATAACACCTATGCCATTAGTGCGCTTGCTCTTCAATATTTTTCAACAATTTAATAAAGACTAATTAGTGCTGGGCACACTACCAAATGTTTAGCCATCATAGGCTAGCCAGAGGCACACAGAGTACACACCGGTAAGTTGGCAATACCAATTCTGTACAGATGTGAT
Organism: Trichonephila clavata; assembly: GCA_019973975.1. Classification (NCBI taxonomy): domain Eukaryota; kingdom Metazoa; phylum Arthropoda; class Arachnida; order Araneae; family Nephilidae; genus Trichonephila; species Trichonephila clavata. The sequence goes on from BMAO01021872.1 coordinate 16,507, forward strand.
CTCAGATATTCATGACCTGTCAAAAGTCTAAATTGAGCTACAGAAGCTTTTGTAGGAGACCCAGGGATCCAGAACATGTCCTTGTTCAAGAATGTCCAGTTCTTGTCCTTCGGCATCTCTGCAACTTCCATTTTAAAATCATACTTAAAGGCCGTATTAGAAAAAGCCTTAAGGAATTAAAGGTTGAAATCCTCGCGGGTCTTTGGATTACGAGGGCTTCTTCCTTAGCAAAAAAGTCAGCACGCTCATTTACAGCAATGTTACAATATGCCAGCATCTACTGAAAAGAGATTTTATGAGGAAAATCTTTTAAGAGAACGATCAGCATTTTACAATTCTTTGTGAATTACGGAGGTAATTTTGAGATAGAGCTTGTAATTCCGTGCGACGGTGTCCATCAAAGACCCATTTCCCGTCTGGAACGAGTGACGTCTCAACGGTCAAACAGTTTCTCGCGGGAAAGTATCCCAGGGTGAACACCCCGTCGCTGATGTCCTAAGGGAAGTCAACCTCTTACCTTTATTGATCTAGCCGACAGTAAGGTGCCGGCGTGGCTCCCACGCCAACCGCCGGTTTCAAAGTACACCGATCGAAGGGGGACTTTGGACCAATAGAAGAATGGTTTCACCGAATACGTCCAGATAGAAGTGAATATACATCACGTGTCACTTTCGTGGGTGGGACGTATTCCATCTTTAAAAAGACTCTGGAATCGCGAGAAAGAAAGGAGAGAGCGACACCAACGCAGAGACATGAGGTAACTCCAACAGTTTCTCCAATTCCAACCAGCACCAGCGCCCCAGCCTTTTTCCAGCTCTCGTTTAACGCAGCCTTCATCAGGAGCAAATATAGGTGCACTCCACAGCACTGCCTATAATAGAACATTATCGTCCCGGCAATACCACCGCGGCAGCCGATTGAGCGTCAGAAAAGATTACGGCCCTGTTGAACTCGGAACTTCTTAGTGATAGTTGCTCGACCAGTACTGCAATAGCTTCAATCTCGCCATCGAAGGCAGTACTAAAAATATCTAGTGGTAGGTGAAAGCTAAACAATTCACAGAAGATACCGGCTCCAGCTTGAAGGGAGCCATCAGTAAAAACATGTAGCCATACACTTGTTAGAAATCGATTGCCAATAGTTTCTAAAGTTACAGTTTTCAATTGTTCGGGAGACATTTCACTCTTTAATATCTACACATGAAGTCCAAGATTTATATCAAGATGAACGTAATCCAAATGGCACAAAGGTAGAGGCAAAATAGAAGTCTCTCGACAAAGCTCCAGAGAACAAGCGATCTTCATGGTCCTACGAACTAACTGTATGAATTCCTCCTGAATCTTTGAATTTCTAGTTGTGTTCAGATGAAAGATTACTATTACAATTACAGTTAACTTTTAAGCTATGGAACTAAAATTTTGTAATATTATGTGCGTGTTATACTTACTTCAAAGCAAAAAAAAGTATATTACCACGATAAATAATTATAGATATTAAATATATTGAACTAGCATCTAAATTGTTATTTACGTAAAATTTAACAGTTTGATTTCAGTTCGTATACAATCCGGAGCTACAGAAAGTTTGCTTCTAACAAGCCTCTCTATTTTAACCGTAGATTGTAAAATGGCCTACACACCTAAGCTAAAAAATCATTCTCTTATAGAAATGTGGCATATGACGACTTTAAAATTTCAATTCCATTCAGCCCTCACCTATATACTGATCCTTTGCAAGAATCAAAGTTTGATCGATTGACTCATCTCTCTCTTAGGTTTTGATAACCCCCTAAGTATTTAACGATTTAATTGCTCGTATTCTAAGATGTATTACAGATTTATCGGAAAATACAAGTCAGGTAAGCAAATATCCAAACAAAGATTCCGTGGAATAGTAATTCAACAAATTAAGAAATATTTATGTAAAAGATAAGTTACCTCATTAGTATATTTAAAGTTTGCTCACTCCCAAACATTTCTAGCAAACATAAATAAATATCCTTTCCCTCCAAGAGCTTCATTATATTAACGAAAAAATTCTCTCCTCGTTCATTTAATGGAAACTGAAGCTAATGATTCCATTTGCTCTGTGCATTTTGCTAATCGAGGTTATCATTAACTAGAAATATGTTTTGACAAACTCTCATTAATATTAAAAATATGTGATTACAGATGGATACTAATACGTGCTTTAATACTCATTTTATTCATTATTTATTTTGGTGTAAAGAAAATTAAAGATCTCATTATAATATTTCTGTAGTATAATGGATACATTAATATGTAAAGGTCATGTGCTCCACCGTTGCCAAATTTTTCTTATTGCATAAACTTTCTTTTAAAAGGTACATATATCATTTGGTTACGTGCATATGCTTGTGGTTACGGTGGAATATAAGTATATGCAACCTTGTGACACAAACACTATTGTAACAGTTTCAAAATATAGTGTGAGATGAGGACAACACTGCTACACTGAGGACTAATGCATGTTTCTGTGGAACTTTAAAATTAAGACAGTGTGTAAGTACTTCTCTGATGCAATCAAGATCCCATGTAAAAACTGAACATAATATCTGGTTAAGCGTGCTTATCAATAAATGCCTTCTATGAACTTTGCTTCATTGCGCTTTTAAAAATAAATCAATGATAGTTTTATCAAGCTTTCCCACGACGCTTCATTTAAATTATGATCTATATTTACAAATATTTCATCCATGCCAAAAATTCAAAGTTAAATATTTTTTTTAAAAAAGTGTTATAAAATATTTTTTTACTTCGTAAGAATACAAAAATAGAATAAGATTTTCATTTATTATATGAAAAATGAAACTGATTTCACATTATATTTCGTGTCAATATGTAAAGTAATTTAAATGAATTGTATAAAACCATAACTCAGATTTTTTTAAAATTCATTTTTAGGAATAATTACCGACGGCAATGAAATTCTAATATTTTTAAAGAGAAGAATTGATCCTTTTCTGGAAAAAGCTTTTACACCATAATACCTAAACAAAAAGCCCTCGTGCTGTGAAAACCACTATCATTTTCAACGAAACATTTGAAAAAGAAAGTAAATTAGTTCGGATTAAATTTTCATGTACAATGTAGAGAACTTTATATATTATTTCTATTCCGGACCTCTAAAGTATTCCAGGTATACTTTATTTTTCAAACTTGCTAATGTATGGATTTTCCAAATGCATCAAGGATTCCAAATGCATCAGCTGTGGTTTGTCAGCTCCAAATATTAATACACTTGAGTTGACTTTAACGAACGGATTTCAACCTGCACTACATACATTTGGAATTTACTAACGGTGAAAGAAAAGTCTTTATTGCATTAACAAAAGAAGTGCATAAGCTAAGGACGAAATATTGCTAGAAAATATTCTACTTTAAAAATTCAACTGGTCTCTTTAAGAGAAACCTGTTAAGGAAGAGGTAGAAGATTTATTTTTATAGCCTGGCTTCTTAAATAATAAACTACACTGATGGCCATCGGAAATACAACACAAAGAAAGACAAGAGATAGCACAACAAAATTTATTTTATAGATAACATGATGACCAAGTATCAAATGATTAAATTTATAGACTTCTGTGAAAAGTGTGGTTCCTGCCAGAATCATTAGCCCGAGCAGCCTCCATTGTTGGAGATCACCGCTGCCACATGCCTCGGCATTGATTCAAAGAGACTTTGGATGTGTTTTGGGGGTACAGCAGACCAAGCAGCTTCCACACGTTGCCAAATTTGATCTGGTGTGGCCACTGGGGGTGTAATCTGGGTCAATCGTTGAGCAACCATGGACCACATGTTTTCTATCGGAGAAAGATCCGGAGAGCGAGCCGGCTAGGGAAGCAATTCAATCTGGTGATTGACGAAGAACCTTTGGACAATGCGTGCCACGTGTGGTCGCGCATTATCCTGTTGAAATATAGCTGTGGCCAAGCCCTGAAGGTAAGGAAGGACAACTGGCTCCAACACCTCGGAGATGTAGCGCTGGTTGTTTAAAGTACCGGCAATGCGTACTGGAGGAGTGGTGCGAGAGTCCAAAACCGCCCCATATCATAATACCCGAAGAAACAGTGTGGCGGTGCATAACGCAGCTGTTGAGCATCCTCTCTCCACGGTGTCTCCAGTCTCGAAACCGACCATCGTGGTGTTTCAGACAGATGCGTGGCTCGTCAGTAAAGACAACTTCATTCCATTCTGCCACCCACATCCTTCTTTCATCGCACCATTGGCGGTGGAGACGTCTGTGGTTCTGCGTCAAGGGTAGACCAAGCAATGGACGTCTGGTGGACAGACCACTCTGCTGTAAATGGCATCGAATGGTACGCGCAGAAACTGAATGATGCGTTACAGACTCAATGTTCTGTGCTATGATTCGTGATGTGACTAGGCGATCCGTCACTGCCATGGGCAGAATTTGCTTGTCCTCACGTGAAGTGGTACACTGAGGTGGATGCGAAAGACCACGTCGGTCCATCGTACCCTCCTGAATCCAACGGTCACATATCCGCATTACAGTTGTTTGGTTTCGTCCAACACGACTACCGATTTCCCTGAAAGATAATCCACAATCTCGGTAGGCCACTATCCGTCCTCTGTCGAGCTCGGATACTTGATCAAAAGCTGATCGCTGTTTTCTACGAGACATAACTGATTGTTTTTTGTAGAAAAAAAACACAAGAAAAACACAATTGCCGAACTTGAAATCGTCGAAATCTCCAAGTCTTAAATAACGCTTTGAGGTGGGGCCACAGGCGTGCGTGATGTGAGTCTGCGCTGAAATTCTAATCATTTGCATATCTCACCTCTACTAATGCATGTTGTAAATTTCCTGTTATTTGCGTGCTTCCTTCAGGGTGTTGCATTTACGGTGGCCAGCAGTGTAATTTGATTGCACAAGTTCACAATTGTAAATGATTGACCCTGTGTTTGCAAACTTTTTTTCAGTGAACTCATTTTCATAACTTTCAGTTTTTTTAGGATTTGAAAGTGTGGCGTTTTCTCCAATGTATAGTATAATTCAAAATGTTAGTTTCTGGGTGTAATCTTTTTTACATTCAACTTAATTGTTATATGTTTTGGAGGCACTATCTCTCTTTTGAAAACTATTAATTACTATAACAGAAAATTGCTTATTTGTGTCACTCACGGAGAATCCCAGATGGAAGGTTATGCATTTCAAATAAATCTTATAGGGATGGTTTTATTAAGAAAGATATGTTTTGAAACAATGAAGATAAAGTTTATAATTTCAGTAGCTGTTTCTTAAATGTGATGTACAATTATTTACAATGCAACAACGAAACATGAAGCATTTAAAAAAATACATATTTTGATCAAATAATGTTATCATAACCCAAGAACGTATTTGCAAAATGTCTGTTTTTTTTACGGTGAAGTGGATTAAGCTAAATACTTAGTTGTGTTTACTTGTGGTTGAAGCAGAATATAAGAATATGTAATAATGGGCAGAGACCATATCGATACATTTTTACCACATAATGTGTGATGCTTTTGATTATTTGCAATACTAGGTGCTGTTGAAATCTGAATGATAAATAAAAACTCCTTTACGAATTTTGAATTTCTCTAATGCAAGCAAGATCCCTGGCTAAAGCTGAATTAAATTTGCAGCTAAGTATGTCTTTAAATAAAAATATTTAATGAACTTTCATAACTATTTTAAAAATTCTAAGACTTATTCTTTAAAAGTCTTCTCTCTCTTTCTCCATTTTATCGATATTCTGATCTTTCCAAACAGAGTTTCTATGCAAAAGTCATGGAATACTTCTTCGCACAAAAAATAGAATTTGTTTGTAAAAATTATTATACGAGTATCTTAAATGATTGAAATTTCTTGCGTAAAAATGTAAAACACAAAATGTGGAAAGAGAATCTAACTTCATCTGATATTTTATGTCGGTGAGTAAGCTGATTGAAATGAATACCTATTTATAAAACAATTGCTATTAATTTCAGCGAATTAATTTTTAGAAATACATGACAGAAACTTTTTTATCCAAATTTTAAGGTTCTTTTATCAACGAACATACAACTCTGAAACATTTTTGGATTCAGAAAAATATGCACTAGAAAAAAAGGACAAACAAGTACCTGTGCATAAATTATTTTATTTAATGTCAAGGTGTATTAAGGATTTTTAATTTACATAAAAAAGGGGAGTATATGTTTACGGATCTCATAAACGTGTGTGGGGGGGGGGAGCCTCCGTCAAGTTGAGAGGATGAAAACTGAGCTAGCACATTTCTTTTCATAATAAGTTATAGTTTTAAAAACTAAAAAACACGCTTTTCTGGTTAATGGAACTAACAAGTGTGCTTTTTAGTTTTTTTAAACTATAACTTACTTTTTAATTTTTTTAGTTCGATCTACATTAAAATCGTGGTTTTTTTTAGTTTTTTAAACTATCATTTTCTTTGAGTAATAAATGATAAATGCATCATTTTCTTAGAATCTAGAGTACTGATGGGAGGCTTGGAGGCTGGGAAGCTGATCGGTTTTGAAGATGGCCCCCAATACACATGTAATTTGTGTATTCCCCTTGTTTACAGGATGTTGTTAGATTCCTGAGCCGGGGGTCCCAGCGCAGGCTGTCACTGAGTTTTCAACGGTCATGCAAGTTGAATGGACTCATAAATTTGGGGAGAATCTTAACTTTTGTAACTTTGCGCTTGGTCTCTGACCAATGACTAGGCCAGACCGAAGGGCATGCGGATGCAAAAAGGGGTAATTTGCCCTCCCTTAAAAACAGGCGCCGAGACCATTTTCAGCAGATTTTTCACTAACTAGAATGATAATTTGATCCCCTGATTTTAGGAAACTTCGTGCACCATCCGGGACCATGCCAGCCTCCCATCACCTCGCTTCCGTTTCCGATAAGTGAAATTTTAATTGCTTGTTAATATTGCTTAATCTTACTTTCGTAATGTGTTCAATTTGTAATAAACAAACTTAATTTAAATTTAATCCCAGTAATGTCTTTAGTTGCGTTGTCTCCAAATATTTAATTAGAGTAGCCACTATCATGATGCGGATCAAGTTAAATAAGCGAACCTGGGTAGTTGTTAAGATGTTAGTTTAAAGTAAAATTAGTCAGTGCCGCATCAGTACCCATTGGCATCCTATCAGTGCTTTGATACGGCCTGGTTTGCAAAATGTAGAATCAAATAAAGCATCCTTCTATTTTTCACATAAAGAAAACTTTTTTTGTTTGTTGTATTTGTACTAACCATGAGCATTTTTGCTATAGTGTTGTAACTCAATCTTTTAGTTGCCAAATGTAGAATTAGTTGAAAAATCTGGAAATGCGAAGTCGTTTTTCCGGATGATCCTGGTCAGGAAAATGGAACAAAATTATTAAATTATTGTGTTGTCCTCGGTACTTGACAAGTATACATTTTTCGAACTAATTTGACCTCTTAACGTGGGTAAAACTCTAGTTCAAATATTCCGTTACATACAGGTGAAGCTAACAAAAGCGTGTTAATTACCGCACAAGGCCAAAGTGAAGACTTTGAGCGTCAACAGATTTAATGTGCATCAGGCCTTCTACAAGGAGGGTCTTTAGTAGTCTTAGAGTTCCAGCTCATACCAATCCGGCCACGTGTTCGGTATCAAAACTACTAGGCTACAATCACTAAGACAGTCTTAGTGAAAAACGCAATAAACTAAGATTCGATTGAAAGAATTTTTGCAATTATATATATATTGCAACCATCCATTCACAGGTTATACGGTAGGCATTTTGATGGGAGGCTGTTCATGGCCCCTAATACTCAGCGAGATCGATCCCCAGGGGAAATCAACTCGTGGGTATCCTAGTGGTTAGAGCATCGAACGCCAGAGCGGAAGGCCTGGGTTCGATGCCCGATGCCACCAAATACTCGCCAAGTACAAAACGGAGCACATGCTCGTTAAATCTGTGGGTCCGAATCGTGTCACCATCTATAGTGAGCACATTCGTGCGGTCACCTTCATGGGCTGAAAGCTTAGGCTAATGACATGATGAATATCGTGGGCCTCGATCTGACTACGTCAGACAGGTGGCATTAGCAACAACAACAGCAACATAATACTCGGTAATTTTTACACTGACCCTTGTTTACAGGAAATGATTAAATTCCTCAGAAGGGGAGAATTTGGGAACAACAACGGGTCAAAGAACCCTTAAAGATCTGCTTTGTATTATTGCGCGGGTATTCTCACCCAATTAAACGTGAATGGACAGAGAAAAAGTAGTTTAGCGGATACACTTACTTCAGTGAGACATGTTTGGGTTTAGGAGAGAGACGGTGCACAAAGGATTCAGCATCAGAAAACCAGAACCGAACTTTTACAATTTTGCATCAAAATGTATTTCAAAGGACCAAACCTCCGTCTTCTTTTCTCTCCCTCTCTCTGACAAGGTACGTTTTTGTTTTGATCATAATGAAGTATTTTAACTTTAATAAACATTAACTTCTCTATGATTTGGTGTTTTTCCTTATTTAAATTAGAATTTGGGTGCTTAAGATTTATTAACTTACCTTTATGACTACGTATCACTTTGATGAATAGAAACAGCAGGATTCCGATGTGATGGAGCTATTCGGCATGCGGTACAACTCTCAGCGGCACTCTACTCGACAAATTTGTGAATTTTCGAGTGGATAGAAGTTGATAATTTTGGAAAAAGGAGATTATTCAACTAACATCCTCCATATTATGGAGTAAGTCAGTGACTACTAACGTCACACTATTCAGCTACCCTTCAGAATTATGGAAAGCAACATTTAAGGGATTATAATAAAGTCTGAAATGAAATTCTAACCTTAAATCAGTAGCTATTTTAAAATGTTGAATGCCATTGCTGGTAAGATTTGATTGTTTGAAGAGAAAACAGTATGTGCTCTTCTTTCACTTTTGATTCTACATATCGATGTGAATAATACTCTTTTCTCACATGGTAAATATTTTGAGTCTGTTATAGAAGTTGTTTGAAACTGAATGTTAAGAATCGAGTCAAATTGAAAGTTACAAATTATGGCCTGATATTGCGTTATGAAGTAAAGTTTTGCAAGAACAAGTTTCACTTTAAAATACATATTTTTTAATTTATCTATAATGGACTAAATATTGTTATTTTATAAACATATTTTATGCTAATAAAAATCTTTAATTGATACACAATTGATGCACAAAAAGACTCTAAACCTATATTCTTGACCTCTATTCCCTAACTCTGCCTCTATTGAGGAGGAATTTGGAATTGTTTCAAATATTTCATGCAGGTAGGTACGCTGAATTATGTTGGTAGAGATAGGTTCGGCATGCCACAGATACAAGGTTCCGAGCCCTGAGCTATACAGAACTTTCATAACTTGTATCTTTCTTGAAGTAGACATTCATATAAATGTTAAAGTTTGTTCATCCTTTTTTAAATACGCGATAATCGTGAGGTCGTGGTCACTTGTTCTCTAGTAGGACTGGGGCACGTAATATATGTAGAGGTTCAAAGTCCTCCCGTTAGCGCGGTGTGTTGTTTATTAACGTTGTATTATATATAAAGCACCACGAGGGTTATTTTCCTCCTACCTCATTATTCTGATCAGTGCCCCGCGATGTGACCGACATTTGTGCTCGTAAAAGCTTCCCGTGACTACCACGCCACACGACAAGAGGATATGAAACTTCAAAGATTTAACTGGAATCGGCTTTCTCTATACAACGGCATCCAGCCCCCAGGGCAGCAAATAGGAGTCTATACTCACGCTACCACCGACCAATCAGAGAGCAAGCTTTAAGCTCTCACCCATGCCAAAAAAATTTCATCTCTACATCAGCCAGATGAAGAATCACTGCCACGCCTCCCGGATGCCATAGTCACAGCCAATAGCCATGATTCCTGTTATGCAGAAAGAAATCCCCACCATCGCCATGCCCAACATCAAAGTCAACCAGGGTTTGAGACTGAGGACTGCTTCACAATCCAGATGCCCACATTACAACGCCCATTCTATACGACGGGTCTTCAGTTGCAGGAGAGTCGGAGTGAGAGGTGCCAGCTGAGGTGTCGTCCTCATTACTTGAAAATGGTGCAAAATTACGAGGTTGTAGTCTATAGCCTTCGTGTTGCTTAACAGTGCGACACTAATAAACAGTTCATCACTCGAGGGTTGCTGTGCACTGGGACATCCTTAAGCAATCAATCATATTTTCTTAAATTCAAATTCCATTAATTACAAGCATTTATATAGAGTTACGAAGTAGTTGAAATATATGAAGAATGGTGTAAATTCTAGAGCAGAGGAAACAATTTTTTCGTATCTTTAAGATAACAATGCGCATAACTGAAATTTCGCCTTAAAATACTATTATCACTTCTTTTTTTCCCATCATGCAGCATTAAAATTATTGAATGGTTGATTCTTAATGAACTTCAATTTTAAACTTAAATTTTAATAGAAGTGCCTGGTGTATTGACGATGGTCACCAGAAATGGGAGCCGCTTTTATGTTTAGTGTTAAAGTCTACTGAACGTCGTTATCCTATGACTATGACGTCATATGATAAATAGTAACACGCGTTTCGAACCAATGGGTTCATAAATCTTTTGACATACCAGTGACATGATAAATGAAACCACATGTTTCTAGTTAATTGGTTTATGTGATTCGCTATATATCGATATATATATATATATATATATATATATATATATATTGCCAACACACTTTCAACTATATATATATATAATTCTTGAGCATATTTACCCCAATGACCAAACTTGAAATTTTATCTAAATTTTACTTTGCAAAACAACATGTACAAAACTTATTTCGCAATTTTGATATCAATGAAAAACAAGCGTTTGTATTTAGCATGAAACTAGAAATTGGCCTATTTTGAAACTTACTTAACCTTGTGAAGTAAATACGAATCTCTTTTTTTGAAACGAATGCACGTCGAAAACGAAACTTATATTACTAATTCTCTTTTAAATAAACAAATGGTCTCACAAAAGAAACCTTACAAGATATGGAAATGCCATTCCTAACATATAACGCAAGAAAAGTCTAATTGAATTTATTCTTAAAATTTCACAATAATAAGTGGTTGCCTTTTTGTTAGTGTGCAATTTATTTTGCAAGCACTCATTTCTTTTTTTTTTCTAATTTTGAAATATTTTACAGTTTGAAAATATTGAATTTGCTAATATATATATATGAAGAGAGAGAAAAAAAGAGAGATTTCTATTAAATATTAAATGGCATATTCACTTTATAAATACAAATGAAACGTTTCACTATTTAAAATAAACAGATCAATTAAAAGAATACAAGAGAAACAATAACTCTTTTAGTTAGAATACGAAAGTATCCGACATTGAGTTTGCCCGAGCACAATAGAGAGACTTTACAGCGGCCCCACTATGCACACTGGAAGGTGACAGCGTAATGCGCATACATGAATTATTCCCCTTCGTTCCAGTGTAACAGTCGTTTCCTGCAGGCAGTCGATAAAAGTGTTGTTCTAAGTGTTTCTTTTTTTAATTTTATTTCCCTAAGATGACTGAACGACTTGAGCAAAGGTACTGCATCTAATTTTTTTATCAAAAGCTTGGTTATTTTCTAAGTGAAATAATTCGTAAAATTCAGCAAGTCTTTAGAGACGATGCTGGGGTGGATAACACACATTAAATATTAGTTTAACCGATTCACAAGTGGCTGCTCGGGACCAGGGTTCTGGGAATCCACAAACTATTTTTAAAAAAGGCCGCTGATGTTAAAAGGGAGGACATTTTGATAATGAAAGATCGTCGCTTAAGCGTACAAGAGACTGTGGAACAAGTTGAGATCAGTACTGAATCTGCACCTGCAATTTTGTGTGAGCATGTGTTTGTGAGCAACAAACACAAAAAGCAAGAGCAAATGGATTTGGTCAAGATTTAAAAGTTGTGTGAGCTTTTTATGATATTATTATTAATATTATATATATATATATATATATATATATATATATATCATGTGCGTGAAATTCAACATTAATATTACTAAAATATTTTAAGAAATTAAAGTATTATTTAAATATACACATATGCAGTTCCAACATTTTGATATATTTTACCTATAAATTGTTATTTGATTTTGCTTTCATTCGTATACAATTTTTAACATGCGAAGGCTTTTAAAATCATGGAAATAAAAAATAAAGGCATAAAAATCTTTTGTACATGTTGTACATTCTTTGAGTTGTCAAACAGAGTATGAAATTAGCATTAAATCATGTGTATTTATTTTTCTAAATATTAAGATAAGTTTTATGAAATATTGATCTTTCACATTCGTTTTCTTCAATACAGTGGTACCTCGACATACGAGCGCCCCAACATAAGAGTATTTCGATATTGTTTTAGGGGGGGGAATATATAAAAGATGTCTCATTAATTAAGATTATTAGTCACACAGGTTTATACTTAATTATCTACAAGAATTTTTCGAAACAAATGGACTGCTGTAGGATAATTGTAGGGAACCGTCTTTTGACAACGCTGCAAATATGCCCGGTCCATATAATGGTGTGCAAGCTCTTCTAAAAGAAAAAAATAAATTCTCTAATTATGTGCCGTGTGATGCACATTCTCTTAATTTAGTTGTGCAGAATCAGTTAAGATTGCATCTGAAATCGTTAACTTCTTTGCTTTATGTAAATTTTTCAAAATGCTATCATTATTTTTTGTATCTTTTTGATGATTTAGATTTATGCGTCTATGGAATAAATTATGGCTATTACTATCCGCATAAATTATTACTTCATGTAGAGAGCACCGCTTTTTTCTATCAGTAATGTGTTCAGTTACTTTTTTTCTCCATACCTAATGAAGACTACGGATTTCATCGTTTTTCCATAATCAATTTTCG
>BMAO01021873.1:0-46864 GCA_019973975.1 Trichonephila clavata
TAAGAGAGGGGGTGCCAGATCAGGTGTCGTCCTCGTCACTTGACCATGGTTAAAAATTACGAGGTCAGTCACCAAAAGCTCTCATGTAGATGAACAGTGCGACGTTAATATTCACTCACTCACTAGAGATAGCGGGCCCACTTCGTAAGTCCAAGGTTATGGGTTCGACCCGGGTAGAGTCGATAGATTTTCTGGAGGCAAAAATTGTAGGCACGCATGTCATATGATTATGTGGTATGTAAAAGATCCCTTGATTATCAATTTGGCTCTGATACTCTCAGCAAAATTAAATCCCCGTAGTATTTAGCATTCTACGAGAGCTTGAATTTAAAAAAATTAATTCAAGCTTCCAAATTTGGTAACGAGGCCGACACTAGATGGTGCCACCATGAAACGGCTCTCACGTTTGGAGACTTGCCGTGTCTGCAGCTTAGTTGTTAAAATGCAGCCCCATTGGGGAAAATTGAGTTCCATAGGTAGATTCTAAATCTTTAAGCCGGTTTCACAAGACGCAACTTTCTGCCAGTTGATTTGTTTTCTGTCACCAGTTCTCTAGTGCAAAGAAGGGATGCTATTTATTGAATTTAGAACTCTATTATTTTTTGATTTCCTAGGACAACTGAATGTTTTGATGCTTTTCATGTATTCTAGAAGAAATTGATTGATTTTCTTACTAGCGTCACATTTTAAAGATTGGGCGTACTACTCCAAAGGGGTGGAAGACTCGTTCTCGACGCGACCTTAGTAAGATCATGATCCGAATAATATTGATCGCCAAATGTTATTCCCGTGCATATTCTCCAAAAACGTGTGATGGATATATACGCGGCTCTCGCTAATCCCTTGGAGACTCTTTGAGGGAAACATTTCTTTCAACCAACTTTCACCGAAGATAAGAAAACGTGATTATGCAAATGAAGTTTATTATATAAATTCTGTCGTCGCGATTTTTTTAGAGTTACTAAAGGGAGGACCGTGAGTTATTGAAGAGAGAATCTAAGATTATTTTTGTGAGAATTGAAGGTATCCGAAGTGAGGATCACTCGGATGTGAGCTGATCAAGACAACTATTAGTGTTCAAGGCCTCATCTGTAGGACTTCTGACTGACAAGAGTTCAGGTATTGTGCGTATTATTTAAATAGTAATTGTTAGTAAATTGTTAGTGCGCGTCTGAGTTAATAACGATCTTGTATAGGTTATCGTAGAAATTAGTTGAATGTACGTAAATATTATCCCCAGGCTAACTGGTCTCACCTTCGCGCTCTAATCATTGATCTAAATTATCTTAGTTGGATTATTATTGTGCTTGTGTTGATAAGTGTGACAATAAAATAATTTTAGTGAATCATGTCGACTGATCAATTAGTTCTCCCCACACATCTAGCCGGTCCGAGCGAAGACAAGAATGGTATAAGGGAACTAAGAATAGACCCCCCTTACTAACGGAGAAATCACATGATAATTCATTTTCAACAGTTGATATTAAAGAAAAAGTAATGGTGTAATAATGGGTTACCCGCGAGGGTTACCTTTCTAACTCGGGTTTTCTTTTATCTAACCAAATTAGCATTTTAACTTAGAACAACTCTGCACCATAAATAAACGTAACTACTGAATGTATTAATACCCCTAAGTTATGCTGTAAATGGGACTGAAGGATAATAACGTAAGTCGAATTCGCGTAAGTCGGAGTATGATTTCGCGCATATAAATCCACATAAATTATTTTTGTTTGGTGCTGGAGACGAAAGAAAATATTTTGGCAAAATGTTTAATAAATCCTTAAGTTAGACCAATACAAAATCACAAATCAAAGTTATTTTGATGAAGAAGGTTTTATAAAATAGAGTAATATAGTAATAGAGCAAGAGGGAGACGAGATTCGCGTTGGGGAGAATATATTCAATCATGCAACTCTACTTTTAATATTACTTTACACAGAGTATTTAACAGTATACTTTATAGTACTTAATCTATTTATATACTTTAATGTTACTTTACACAGTATTTAATGACCGCACTATTAGTTTAACATTCTAAACATCGACAATTTAAGATCACAGTACTTGAACTCTTGCAGTCTTCTATTTACTTTAAGTTGACTGTAACACTTCCCGCTAGTTAATCTTGTCACTTTCTTATTACCCAAACTTCTAACTTTCTTACTTGTTTACGCATACATTTCACTGCCAATTCACTTCACTTCTAATCTATTCACCATTCACTAACTTCCAACACGCGAAGGAAGAATATATATATTAAACTTAATTTACATATCACGTTTTCTACTTTTTAGGAGAAGATTGGTTAAAAAAGCTGCTTCAAAAGAATTCTCAAGAGGGCTAGGGGAAGGATGCGTATAGATCCGTCACATCTAGTTAAATCCTAGAATTGAATGATTTCATATACCTTAAATGACTTGTCTATTCATTTTATAAAATATCTAGTTATTCTATGAAATAATGAATTTCACACTTTTTAAAGGTAACATTTACACTAGATTCAATAAAAGGATCATAGGCGGGGTATACTTTTGCATAGACTCAGGTTCTGAAACATTCTAATAAGAAATAGTTTATAGTAAATCACCAATTATACTCTAACTTGAAGGAAAAGAGGAATTCTTTGGAAATCGATCAAAAGGTCTGCGTTCCTAATTGTTCTTCTAGTCACCTAATTGATTTGCTAGTCTTTGCAATCGTTATGGACCCGCCGTCCCGTTAATTGATTGGAGGTTTCACAGATAAGTCAGCTTTATGATTGTGTAAGTTATTTTGGTTAATGGCGGTCGTGAGTTCCTCCTTCGACTTTTAGCCATTTAATGAGAACAAAATTTAAATTTTTTTTAAGAAAAATAAAATATGAATTCTGCTTTCCTTATTTGCATGATACAAAAGGATAAAATAAGAAAATTCCAACACAGCACCTGATTATGGTAAAAATATTACTAAAAGCATTCATAGAGACCTTAATAATCACTCCGACTTTTTCTTTAAAATTGTGGTAACCTGTAGTTACCCCTTACATCCGAACCCTCCTGTCTATCTGTAAACCCGGCTAGGTGTGTAGGAGGAACTAAATAATCAACAGACATTATTCAAATCTAATTTGATTTATTAATTCTTGATAATGATTCTGAAACAGACACAACACAATTCTAATTAAGGTATATAAACAATGGTAGAGTGCAGAGGTGAGATACTCAAATGCGGGGATAATATTACAGAATTTCAACTGAATCTAATACGCTCATTTACAACTACGTCGCACACTAATAATCAGCTTTTACTTAATCAAGAGTACGATACCTGAATCCGTAATGCATCAGATCCTTCACGGAAACCTCAGGCACTTTCTATAGCTTGATCAAATGACGATGGCTCCACGCTCTGTAATCTTTAATTCCACTGCTTTTCAATTTTCACTAACCACTTCTCCTTGCACACATCAAACGTATCAACTTCACTTAACCTGTCAACAACTACGTGTTGACAGCTCACTTTCTTCACTTCTCTTCCTTTAACTTAACTTGACCTCTTACTTCACTCTCCTTCAACTCGCGAAAACCGAATTTAAATAGCATTCCTCATTTACATAAATCACGTTTGGTTTCTCGATGAAGGTTGGTTGAAATAATTATTTTGTTTTAAAGAAAAAAGAAGAAATTAGTAGAAACGAGTATAGGTCCGTCACAAAATGATCTCATTTAAATTATTCGATTAAATTTTTCTGGAGCTACACAACATGTATTTGGTAACGGTCATTTTCATTCTGAACCACATTTCAAATAATTGAGAAGATATCCAAGTTCAAATAACAGTAATGCCCCGAACTTGTACGAAAGTGGGACTGAGAGATACCCGCTAAGTCGGGGTATAATTTCTCATGTAAATACGTATAAATTATTTTTAAATAGGGCTGGAGACGGGGGAAAAAATAATTTAGAAAAAAAAAGCAATTTTTTTCAATAAAATCTTAGATAACACAAATACAAAATCGCAAACCTGAGTTATTTTGATGTAGAAACAGCGAAACTGAGCCTGTGGTCCGCGGGCCACATATGGCCTAATGCGCCTTTATAAGTGACCCGGTCATGGCCCATTGCTCTTAGAAATTCATTTATTTATGAAAATTTGGTGGGAAATCTTTGTTAAAAAATCAAATATATCAATTTTGCTTTTTTGCTGTCGATGTCGTATGGATGCGATTTGATATTTTTTTTTCTGATTAGTGATAATAGATGACAGTGTAGTAGTGACCATTTTTTGAGTGGAACTAATTTTTAACTATCTTTTGTATCTTACAAGCGAAAAATATTCGAAGAAAATGGGTTGTTTCAAGACGATTGGGAAGTTGACTATTTTGTAGTGAAAAACAAACATGGTTCAGTAATCGATTGATTTGTCACGAAAGTGTTGAATATTAAAAATACCAATAAACAGGAATCATTCAATGACACTTTTCCTCGAAGATCTCTTTCAAGAAGTGATAAATAGGCCTTTTTGAATAATCTTTACAACAGCATAAAAGTGTTTTGTCAGTGGTAATGTCGCAGTGGTAACACAGGAAATTTGTTGTACTATTGGTAATCATATGAAACCGTTTACTGATGCAGAAATTGTGAAGAAGTGTTCTTAAATGCTTCCAAATTAGAAAAATTCAATGACAAAAATAAAAAATATAAAAAATAACTATTAAAAAAGCAAAATATGAGTTTTAATACATTGATCAATTTTCCACTAATCTACACAGTTCTTTAAAATGGGTTAAAGAGAAAGAGATACTTTACCGAAAAAATCAGGAAACTATTAAAAATCATGACTGAATGCAAAGTTTATTCATCTGAAGTAATTTAAATTTAATTTCTTGATATAATCCTGTCTCCAAGAATCCTTGAGAAATTGCTTTTTAAACGTACTAACGTTTACTATCAGAATTATTCTGGAAAATTTTGTGATCACGGTAGCTTATTCGTCATGGTCAAGAACTCGTGACCGGCATTTGTGGAATCGCAGGTTCGAATTCTAGTGCCCCGGCACACTCGCAATATACAAGAGCTGATATACGTTCTATCTACCTTGGCTTAAAGTCCTCACTTTGGTGTGGAAGTTAAGAAAAAAGGGTGCCAATACAGATGTCTTCCTTGTTACACTTGACCATGGTTTAAAATTAAGTGATCCGTCGCCAACAGTCCTTGTATTACTTTGGCATGCGATATCAGTAAAAGCTCACTCACTTGAGGAAAATATTTTTAAAACACAAGATGACATATAAATATAATAAAACTTTACGCAGATTCAACTAATAAATAGTCCTATCGATGGACTTTTTAATATAATAAATATTTGACGAAAATTCAAAAAAAATTCGAATCATATTTGAAGAAAAAAATTAAACAATTTTTAAAAATTACACAGTGTTAATTGGGGGAAAAATTTAGAACTGGAGGAGCGGGGATTTGAACCCCGGGCCTTTCACATGCGAAGCGAACGCTCTACCACTGAGCTACACCCCCGTTGTAAGCTAATCAATAAACGTGAAACTTTAAACCATATTAATATTGATTTTGTATGCATAGAAGCAGGTGAAACTAGGTATTTAGTGTTGTATAAACAGATCATCCCGCAGCATGCGTACGGGAATGGACAGAAAGAATAGTAAAGGTGAAGTAATATTGAAATGAAAAATCTGTTTTGTGACACAGAAATTAGATTAGTTCTCTCATAAATTCCAGCAATTAAAAAGTCTGCTTGTTATATATCTGACCATAAATTTGTGTATATATCATGTTTCCAAAACGGTACACACTTCTTGCAGTATTTGAATGACCCTGTTAAAAGAGCAATGAACACTTTTCTTTTAATGGAGGCGCAATAAATATCCATATTAAAAAAGTGCTAAGGACATGCTGGAAAGTAATTCAATAAAGTTCAATTATGCATCATTTCATTGTTGTTATTTAAACAAGCTGGCATGAATAAAAATTATCGTAAGCGTTAGTGCATGTCTGTAATGCATTACTTATTTATTAACTTATTTCACGTGTTGCGTACTTAATGTTTTAAAATTGAATCGCTTATGTCAACTGTACTTACTTCTTTTCTAGGTAAGTGTCGACAATTGCAGAATTCAATATGTTCACACCTTACGCATAAGGGAGCGTCATTTTAGTTGAATTTCATGAACTGGTTGTTAAAACGGAACCTGAAACTAATTTATTACTTCTAAAGTGAACTACATTTGTAAATAACACACATTTCTGATTATATAACACTTTGCAGAGAAAGAATCGTTAATGTAACACTTCGTTGAATCTCCTTTGGCTCAGATTATCGAGCGCAATCGCCATGATGTTTTTTCAGGAAGCTTCTGTATTGCTTCAACTCATTAGCATTCAAATTTACAGCAATTTCTCAACGAACTGACATCGGAAAGGACGAACCTCTCTGTTACCATTATTTCAGCATATTCCACAGATTTTCTATTGGATTCAGATCGAGGCTCTAGAATGGTCGATTGATAAGTCATCATGTTCCCTGAACCAATTCTGATTAATTTGTAATCGGCGGATCTTAGCATTATCTTCCTGAAATATACTAAAACCATCAAGAAAGAAAACTCTATTGTATGTTTAAGTAATCCTACGACTTCCTTTTATTGTCATATAACCTTAGATCAAAATATTGCATCAATTTGTCTATGCATGAAGGATTGATCGCTTGGTGAAGTTCTCTCTTTACCCTAATGTGTCTTGAAATATCAGACCACATGACATTTCTTCAATGCTCAACAATTTATGTTCTTCAGCAAATTAGTGCTTTTTTTCTGTTAATTGCCGGATGAAGTGGTTTTCTTGGGGTTCTGCAACTGTTGCGTACCATTCCTTGAAGTTCTTGACACGATATGCACGTTGAAATACCTCTGTGTTCATTAAATTGCCTTAAGTTCAATAAGTGATTTTTTTTACCATTTTTCCTAACCAGTTGCTTAAGAGATCTTCAGTAAGAACATTTACATCCCGAGATGCTGAAGGTTCGCCATTATTCTTTTTCAGTTTTTTAGTAATATGAGGACACTTCTCGACCTGATTCCAGTAATTTTAGTTATTTCATTAATCGTTTTCTTTGATTGATGCAGACGAATAATTTGACCTACCTTAAATCCGGAAATTTCTAACCTTCGACCCCTTAGAACAACTCCACACATTTTAATTTTAGAAAGTATCAATTATAGAGTGCTTCGTCATTATTTAAGGGATAAATCAACAGGAGCAATATATAAATGGCTGTATTACCTAGCTTATCATAGCTCTTAAGTGCTTTCGTGTTTATTTCACACGACAAAATTTTTTTCTCCAAATAGTCGCATCTTTTACTGGTTTTTAAAAAAATTCGATTCATAAAAGAATTTATTTGTTTTAATTTTAATTTTTTTTTTTTTTGTAAAAATTACTAATTCTTGAATATTTATTTTAAAACTTCGAAAGGGAGAAAAAGAAACCTCAAAGTAGTTAATCGTACGAGCTGTGACACAAAAAACGAGAGTGATCCAATAAATCATTGTACGTACAGAATCAGTTCACGGTGATATTATCATCTTCAAAGTATTTATTCCCTTCGACAATCACACAATTCTGCATTCGGTTCTGCCATGGCTGGTAACAGTTTTAAAATGAGGGTTTTGGAAGGCCCTTCAGGAGATTCTCCGTTTTTGCTTGAACCTCTTCAACAGAGGTAAAATAGGTTCCCTTTAAGCAAGATTTAACCATGGGAAATAGAAGAAAGTCTCATGAGGCCAAATAATGTGAATAAGGAGGATGCCCCATCACAGTAATGTTTTTGCTGATCAGAAATTGCGTGACAGATTATGTCGTGTGAGCGGGTGCATTGTCTTGATGCGACAGTGCTCCATCACTCCCCAATTCTGGCCCCCCCCCCAATTTTTCTCACGAAGTATTTTTTATACTGCAATTCAGTAGTGTTGATGATTAATAGTTTGACCACGTATGTGAGTGGGAACCCACTCCTATCACGAATTTTGGCAATGTTTTGCCTGTAATCGCTAACCTTCGGCGAACAGCACGTTCATCATCTTCCACACTATCCCTCTTCCCTAAATAACGCTTATGCCATTTAAATACATGTGCACTAGACAAAGTTTCATCTCCATAAGTCTTGGTTAATATTAGAAATGTTTTCAGGGTCGATTTTTTCACAAGAAACTTGGTGTTGATTCGACATTTTTCCGGCAGAATGTAGTTTCTCGTGTTCGCTCAATGGCGCAGTATTTTCAACTGTCGTCATCGGTTAAGGCGAAACTGGCCACATGGATAAAGGAGGTGTGTGGGATGACGTCACCAAAACAGTTTTAGCCAACTCCATTCTTTTTTCAAGTTACAGGCTTTGCCTTGTTGTGTGCGTGAGTGCTTGCGTCTCCGTCACACTTTGTATTGAATAATGAGAAAGGTAGAAACAAAAGAAATCATTATTTCTCGAGCTTCAACAACGAAGGGCTAAGAAATCCCACAAAAGCTATGGGTGCTTAATGTACGATATAAAAACGTATTTTACACACATATTTTCCCTTAAATTTACAAAAAATACAATAGAACTGTAATTAACTTCTTGTCGATGCATTGTGATCTATTAGAAGGATGTAGTTACATAATGTATTATTACACTATAATTCTCCTTAAAACAAAATTATCTTTAAGTTATATATTCTGTTTTTGAAACGAACTTTATTCCCTTCTACCCTGTTACCCAACTAAAGGTGGAAGGAAATAAAGAATCATTCGACATGATAAATTCCAATTATTTGATTTATCATTTTAGTTGACTCAAACACAAATCACCTCAACACTAAAATAGAATAATTCAGTCAAGCAACAGAGGGAAGAGACGAGAGTCGCAATTGGGGCGAATACATTAAATAACTTCTTTATATTAAACGTTCTACCCTAACATTACTTTACACAGCAAATATGTATTTAATCCCCACTTAACGACTTTAACACTTTAAATATCAACGTAATATGAAGTTGACAGTACCTGACTTTAGGCAGTCTTCTAATCAATTGAAATTAACTTTCTCTTCCAGACTATAATCTTTTACAAGGTAATCTTTACCTTGAGTCTTTTTTGTCACTTCTAGTTTACTAAACATCTAACTTCCTAACTTTTCATTCACTATTCTCTTCACTTCTAATTCACTCACCCTTTTAACTCGCGAACTAGGAATATACACTAGCCTTGAAAAGTTAAGGAACAACCGGTTTTTTAGCCTTATATGAAAAAGAATGAATGTAGAAACATCAAATTTGGACGACATGCGCACAAAACAGTTATGTATTCACTGCAAGATAAAAGTTTACGTAACAAAAATTCAAAAATGATTTACAACAAATAAAAAGGCAATGTCGCTGGAAAAGTCCATTCTTGGAAAAAATAATAATCACAGTTTTATGAGGTAAACTGTCATAGAGAAACATAACAAAAATGGGCTTTAATAAGGGATATTCCCACCCCTAGCTTGAATGCATTGGTGGCATCGAATTTCCATGCTGTCAATTAAGTTGTCGGTTACCGAAATGGGAAGCGAATACCAGGCACGGAGTAAGTTTTGTTCCAGCTCTCCTAAAGACCTTGGAGGAGGACATGAGGCAGCAACCTGTCTGCTCAGATAGTCCCAAAGATGCTCTATCGGATTTAGGACTGGAGATCAAGCTGGCCATTCCATTCGCTCCAAACCAAGACCCTCAAGATATTCCTCAACAATTACAGCTCGGTGAGGTCGTGGATTATCACCCATCAGAATGAAGTCATTGCCAATTGCACCGGCATACGGGTGGACATATGGATCAAGGATCTCATCCCGATATCTCACACCAGTCAGAGTTTCTCGATGGAACACATGCAGGTCAGTGTAACCAACGAGTGAGATCCCTGCCCGAGCCATTATTCCACCACCCTGGTAACTGTGTCTTTCAACAGTGTTGGATTGAGGATATCTGGTGCTTCGTTCCCTCCAGATGAGCAGACGTCCTGAATCGTTCTGCAGTGTGAATCTAGACTCGTCTGTAAAGAGTACAGAAGCCCATCGCTATCTGGTCCAGGAAACGTGTTCTCTTGCCCAAGATAAGCGGGCCCTTCTCTGTCGTCTGTTGAGGGGTAAGCACACAACTGGTCGCCTTGCATAGAGACCTGAATTGTGAAGACGCCTTCGCACCGTACTAGCAAATATTCTTCTCCCTGATGCTACAGAGTGGTTTGCAACAAGTTGTGGCACAGAAATCCTTCTTTTCCTTCGGCCCGAAAAAGCGATAAAACGGTCTCCTGCAGATGTTGTAGCTCGTGGTCGGCTTGGAACATGTCTTCTGGATACAGATGCTTTGGTTTGATATTGATTTCAGAGACGGTGGAGCACACTACGAAACACATTAAGACGCCTAGCAGCATCAGCCTGTGACAACCCCATTTCCATCCATCTGACTACCCTCCTCCTTAACGAATCGGGTAAACGGGTTCTCTCAGACATTGAAAGACCCTACTGCCTATTGTCAACAAATCTGCTAGCAAAAGTTGTAAATCAACAAAAGTTACACGCGTAATTACGAAAGCCTGATGTATGCATATTTTTCTCTTACTCATATATATCTCTTCTTTCCTATTAAAAAAAGAGGTAGCTATTGTTTTTGCACAAATTTGTATAAAGTTTGTTTTTATCATTTATATAAACTATAAATTTTATTACTACTGTCATTTTGTTTACGGTGAGCTTCGACAAACATGTTGCTCCGTAACTTTTGGAGGTCAGTGTATATAAAAAACTTAGTTTGCATATCACGTTTCCTTATTTAGGATAATATTGGTGAATATTGCTGGCCCAAAGAATACCCAAGAGGATTAATAGAAGGTCGCGTAAAGATCCGTCACAAAATGAACATGGAAATTTCAAATAACAAAACTAACATACTTTAGGAAGTAAATTCTGTCATTTCTCTTTTTGATTTTGTTTGTCTTCAGAAACTTAACAAATTTAAAAGACTATAAATTCAGTTTCTTTCTAGACGTTTAAATTTCGCATTTGTCAGAAACTTACTGTATGTTGGTACATGGCAAGTTCCTCCATTGTAACAGCAGTTATGACTAGGAGTAGTCAGTTCAAGAGATTCCTCTGTTATATTGCTCAACAACAGCCTCAAAGCAACAGGATCAATTTGGTTCACGACTTTGTAAAACTGTACTTCTTTCGAGACGGGTACTTTCCGCCTGAATCTCGAATGAGAATCGTTAGCTTCATTCGAATCTTTTAATGACTTTTCGAGAAGACTTCTCTTGTTTTCAAGATTTAACATATCTGGAAAGAATAAAAAGAATTTTTAATTTTATACAATTGATCGAGCGATCATCAAAAAAAGAATAGTCTTAACCACTTCCCTTACAAATTTTTTTGGAAAAACACTGCAAAAAATCATCACGTTTTTTTTTTTATTTTATTATTAAATACAAAGAAACGAAACAAAATAAAATGTGCAAACTTTCAGTAGAATTTTTCAGTTTCTTACAGGTATAAAAGCATTTAGTTTACTATCCCGAGTTATCTCGGGCAAAAGGAAAAAGTTAAATTTTCGTCTTTGTATGGTAGTTTTTGAAACAAAAGGGACAACACAAAGTGATACCTGACATTCTGTACAATGGTATCTCTCTCTGGTCTCTTTTCTTACTGGCTTACCTCTTTACGGGAGCACTGTCTCGTCGGATTAGATTTTTTAGTAGCAGGAATAATATCTGGAGAATACCCAGAGGTTAACCTGAATGGTGAAAGACTAATGCTGAGTCTTCCTGATGCGGCCATAAACTCGTCACAATGATTTTCTGTAATTATTTTGTCAACCAGTTCCATTCTAAATTATTTAGGTGATCGTAAACCTCCTGATTTGCAGTACAAAATGTAGGCTACATACAGAAGAATCACTTCCACTATTTTAAATTTCCTCCATAATCACTCTCTGAAAAATCATCGCTTTCGCTATCTTGCATCATCACCATTATTTTACTTTTTTTCAACGGAACTATTCTTCTGTAGACATTACTCTAATCCACAAGCCGATGTGTTCTATACAAAGGGAAAACACGTGACCGATCCCTCCAAAACATCCACGAAACCAACAAAACTTTGCAAACTGACAATCAAATAGCTGAATATTTCCTTTCATTTTCCCCAGTCCGAACAAAATTGTGATAAAACAAATCGTACTAACAAATTCTACTTCGCCCGAGTTTTCTCGGAATAATAATTGTTGTTGTCGTGTCCTTCCCGCAGAGAAGGAATGAAAGTTGCCATTGCCTGTGAGACAGGTTGGACTTCTTAACGATAGATGGCGACACCACCTATCTCCACCTCCACAATTTCAGCATGGAACTGAAGGGGAGGGAAATATTCTCCAGACCCTGCACTCGTGGTTTCTGCTGCGATCGCCCACAAGACTTTCGGACCCACTGATCTAACGAGCACGTACTCCGTCTGTACTCGGTGGTATTTAGTGGCATCGGGCATCGAACCCAGGCCCTCAGGTCTGGAGTTTGATGCTCTAACCACTAGGCTACCCACGGTCCGGGATAATAATTAACTGCCATATATACGAACCCCAGATAACTCGGGATAATCAGGTAATCGGTTAATAATTATTACCGTTAGACAAAATTGGTATCAGTGTTAAGACTCCCATTTAGCAGCCATTTTGAGTTCATCAGTGTAAAGTTATAAAAAAAATTCTATGAATATTCTATTTTATTCCTCAAAAAAATCTTGATTAGCACGTTGAGATGATTGTCGTAAAGTACATCCGAAGAAAAAATAATGAAAATTCCCCTGAAATTTCAATGTTCTTCTGTTCTTCTTCAATGTTTCCTAAAAACCTGAAACCTCACAAATGAATCATTAAAACTGACATAAAAATAATTTCAGAAATCTGTGAAAAAACGTTTTTTAATTCTAAAGAAACTTCCATTATTTTTTTTTACGTTTTAGGTGCAAATCATTATATTCAAATCAATCCACTAGTCTAGTTTTGAAGATTAAAGTACAAATTCTATGCTGTTAATATTACATTCTTGAATTGAAAATGGATGGGAAACAAGAGTCTTAATGGCTAGAAGAGAATTAAAGTATAATGTCAGTGGCTTAATTAGATTGCTTAACATAGCTAATTTGCTCACAAAAAAAAGAAATTTCTCATTATAAATGTTTTTTTTTTTTTTTTTTTTTTTTTTTTTTGCGTATCTGATTCCCAATCCTAAAATTAACTTGATTCTCTAATTTCGTAAATTTATGCTTGAAATGTTTTAAGTTAATGAATTTACAAATGGGTCACTTAACACTAATTTAGTGTCCCAAACATCAGAGGATAAAATATTTACCCCTGAACACTATTCAATTCCTTTTGCACCAAACAATATTATACATATATAATCCAACTCTAAGGGAAAAAAAATTTAAATATTATGATTAAAAAAAATATAAAATATTAAGCAGAACTTAGAAAATGTTTTTTTTATCCTACGCCGTCTTCGGCATCTCTGCCATTAGTCGACGAACAGCCCAATAAAATGATGAAGCATAAAAAGAATTAAAATTTGTCTCCGTAGAGTTGTCTTCAAAAAACTTTAAAACAATAGGGCAGTGTCTGAGGTGGTCACCATCCATTTCACCCTGGTTGCACAGAGGACACCAAGCAGAATCCTTTAGTCCAATGCGATGTAAATGCCTTTGCAAGTAGTCATGTCCGGTAAGTAGACGAAAGAGCACGCAACTCCAACAGATCGAGGCAGGGAACTGGGAACTCTCCCACTTTTGTTAAGCAAGATATTCCACTTTTTACCTGCAGCTGCTTCACCATACAGGGAGACTATTAATTCGCAGTTTAGTGTAAATGATTCTTTTGATGTTACGCAGAGGCAAGGGAGAGTCAGGTTGACTTAGAAAATGTGAATCGTAACATATCAAACTTTCTTGATATTTGTATTCATAGTGTCTTAAAATCCTTACAATTCAAAACTTCATCCGATCCTTTCCATAGTTCAGAAAATCTATGTAGGTAGTGAGGTAATAATGATACACATTCGTGAAATTTCATGGGGTTTTATTGAAACAAAAAAGTGCAAAAATGGTCAACAAATGAACAACGAAGCGTCAGTGACTCCACATGAAAATCGTGTATAAAGTGAGCTGTAGTCAGAGAAGAAACAGATGAACCAGCAATCGTAGCATTTTTAGTTTACCAAAACAGGCATTGAAAGTATAACTGTATTATCAGAATGGAAAATCTGAAAACAGCTTTACGATCCTATTGCCATAAAAAGAGAGTAAAAGATCTCTTGTACACATCGTCGGGTGAAGATCACGTGCTGATCCGCCGCTTTCGTCATACTTGGTTTTCCATGTCATCAGACTTCAATTCGTGTGGTTATTGGTTGCGGAGTTACCCAGGGACGTTTTAAACCTCCCTGGAGCCCACACTTCAAATTGTTACCTGAGTGATTTCCTGAGTGCCCCTTCCTTCAGTTCTAACCTTGGCAGTTTTGGTTCGAGAGAGATTTTCCCTTAAGATAATTGGGAGGTGAAGTTGCTTCAAATTTTGCATTTTTTTAATTTTACTTTTAAAAAATAGAGGACACTTTGATGCATCTATAGAGGCATTATTTATGAGAATTCGATAAAAAAAACGCTAGAAAATTGAATTTCAAAATTGTAAACAGATATGTGTAAATGTGATTCAGGTACCCTTTCTTCCAAATCCGTAGTGTATTTAGTATGCATTGTAAAAAACTAATTTTTCTATTCGAAGAACGTAATTTTTCTACATTATACGTTCAGATTTATTGAAAATTGTACATTTTTTGTGCAAAAATTACGGAAAACTTAAATGATTAGTTAAAAAATTTTTAAATAAAATTTTGTTTATTGAAATGTTAGTTATATATAGTTTTGCATTTATAAATACTCAGTGAAGTTCTTAAACTATAAATCAAATGGATCATGAGGATTATTCCATATTAAATACACAGCTTGTGTGTGTGTAAAATAGACATTTCGTTTTTCCTAACTGCTTATTGTTAACCTTTGAATGCTCATGAATAACTCTCTATATGTTTATTTTACTTTTGGTTTTACATTAAAATAAATAAATATTCATATGCATAACTACAAATACAGATTCTTTTGTTATAATTTTTAAAAACAGAGTTCCATTTAAATTAGACGTCAAATTAACTTCTTAAATTCATCAAGGACATTTTTTGTGTATCTTTATAACAATAAAAATATGTGTAAGGAATTTTGTAATATCCGTAATGATGATGTTCAAAGTGAAGTAAAAATACTAAAACTTATAGACATAAAACTTTGGTATTTTAAATGGAAGAAGATGTGAATCGTTGATAACACGTGTTGATGAAATAGGGAAAGAGTAATTAAAATGACTTCTAAAGAATCTAGAATTTTAAACTTACGACTTAAAAACTGAGAAATGATGCAAAATAATCCAATTAATAATGGTATGGCTTTATATTGTATTAAAATATATTATTTTATAAATTATAGATGAAAATATCTTTATTTGCAATTTTCTCAAAATGCATTTTTTGGTGATTCCAGTACACTTTCCTCAAAACCTACTTTACCTATAGTGCTGATATTTTGTATACTATAAGATCCACAAATGCTTATCAAAGTGAATTAATTTTTTTTCAAATAAACATTTACAAATTTTAAATATAGGACAATTTTTGCATGAAATTTAAATAGCTAAATTTTAAAAATTTTATAAATTTATATATTTTAAAATTTTATTTCGATTTATTTTTTGGATTGTTATGTTTACAAAAACTCTGTGAAATTTTATAGCTATATATGAAGTAGATTTTATGCAAAGTGTACCTAAAGGTAAGAACATGCTTGAAAAAAAAATAGTTATTGATTAATTATTGCTCTGGCAGATTTATTTGTAATTTAAAATGAATTTTTTTTTTACATTAACAGGCACACAAACATACAGATAGTTCAACGTAAAAATTTTACTTCCGTTGCTTTTAATTTAAGTTAGTGAGAACCATTTAAAATTGGTACAAAAAGAATTCATTTTTCCTTCTCGCAGACGTCCCAGTTACCTTAACTCTGTTACTCATTTTCCATTCTTTGTTTTTGCTCTTTGAACAGCATTTCCATTATCCACCAACCGTGAACCCGCCGTGTCTCGAACTGGCAGCCGGCAGCGTAAGGAAAAGATAGTGACAGGGTTTGGCCATATCTTGTTCATTTCTTAATTTACGGCATCACGGACCACTCGCCCTTTTATGAATTAGTACAGTAAAAAAATAAAATCGTTTGCAATTATAGTATAGAGCAGGGGTCAGCAACCTATGGCACGCGTGCCACATGTGGCATGTGGTACAATTCTCAGTGGCACCTGCACTACTTCACAAATTTGTCAATTTTTAGATGGAGGGAACTTGATAAATTTGTAATGGACCTTATTTGACAAACATCTTCAGAATTATGGAAATTAACGGCATTACGAAAAAAAATCTGAAAGATAACTCTAAAGATAAATTTACAGTTATTTTGTAAGTTATTAAGCGTCATTTATGGATAGATTTAATTGTTTGAAGAGAGAAATTTGCATGTACTTTGCTTTCCACTTTTGGTTCTTCATATCTAAGTTAAAAAATTTTCCTCGAATGAAAAAAGTTCAAATCCACAAAGAAATTGTTTAACAACTGAATGCTCAGAATCGTGTTAAAGTGAAAGCCACAAATTATACCCCTAATTTTGTGATGTGATAGTAGAGCGGTGCAAGCACTAGGTTCGCAGTAAAATTTTTATTCCACTATAATAAAGGGAAATACTCTTATATTTTATGTCGTCTATTTCTGATTTTAATAAATATGTTTAAAAATACATAATACATGTACAATTTAAATTTTTTCTTATTTTTGTTGAAGAAATAGTTATATTTTATGCTGTTTATTTTTATACTAAGAAATATCTTTAAATGATGCCAAATTAATGTATGTTAAAACTGCAAATCTATATTATTGACCTCTATTCTCTAATTGCATGCATTATCGCGGTAATCTAAGCTGAAGTTTTCATTTGGAGCACCTAGCCCGTCAGGGCTTTTGTCTCCTATCTTGAATGGTGATATGCATGATTGTTTATTACTTGCCCATGTTTATATTTTAATAAAGAATTTATTGTTAAGATATTTAAAAATAAATGAAGTTAAGTTAAAATAAATTAGATTACATTAATATATATTAAAGCAATTAAATTTAAGAAAGCAGAAGCTTTTCTTGAAAGGTAAAAAATAGAATTACTGATGATCAGAGCTTTAAGAATTACTTGCGATTCCCTCGGCCAATAGGGGCCTTGGGAGGTTGAACTGCCCGCCCAATGGGGTAACAGCTATTCTTGACATGTCGTGAGTGGGATAGTGTTGAGTTTGTGTGTTCTCCTTTCCCGCGTGGCGAGAGGGAGCAATCTGATTGGTTGTTGAGCTAATGTGGTGACTTCGGTCCCAAGAGGGGTACCGTCGCCATGTCCGAGTGAGAGGGTTACCATCGACCGTACAGTTTTTGGAGCCCTCTGATTGGTTGTTGTTGTCTGGAAGTGTTCGAATTGTTTCAAAAAAGTCCTACTGCTTAGCACGCTTAATCATATTGGTAGGCTGGTTTGGCACACTACAGCACACACACACACAAAAAGGGTACCTCTGGTATAGAGTATACATTTTTGTATAAACTGTTATATCAACTTGCTAATTATCATCACTTTACTATCTTTTACTTTTAACTTAACTCGAACTCAGTATACACGACCTTGGGCTCTGAGGTGCATGAGCAGGTGTTCCGGTCAGGTGGTCCGCCTGACGCAAAAAACCCCAGTGTTAAATTCCCAGGTAAGCTCGGAACTCATTTTTCGACCCACTGTAGGGATGAAAGGCTGAGTAAACCTTGCAACGCCCGGGGTTTGAACCTCGGACCTGTGGTGTGGAAGCGTGATGCACTAACCCCTCGGCCACTGGGCTTCATCTTTTACTTTTAGGCATCCTTATTCTTTGTTACGTCACTGGCATTGTAGTGGTACAATAAAAGCTTTCTTCGAGATTTGATCAGTGCAAAATCATTAATGACAACATTGTAAGCAAATTACTCTGTAACATCATTTTGAGTGCATAGCACCATCAAACTGTTAAGCTTTTCATTTTTCATAGTAGACGTTTTCCATAGTTCCACGCGCACACAAACACAAAAGCAACGCAAACATGATTAATTAGGCGATGTTTTTTGTTCGCTGTAATTTTAAATTTTTCTCTTTTTTCTCCCTCTTATTTTTTGCGCCCTAGGCACGTGCCTAGCGGTTCTAAGGTGAAAAATGGCCCTGAAATTAATTGGAGTCGCAAGTCTACCGCGATCCTCCGACAGCAGTAAGGATGCTAAAAGACAACATTTGACGGCCTACAGATAGGCTGTGCAGTGCTGTTCTCAACATTGTCCCCTGCCTACAGGAATTCTTGATGAATGACAGACCAACATGTTGAACATTTGTTATAAGTTCAATTCAAGCAATATCGTTTATTGCTAAAAATCAATTGTCATGCTAATTATTGTTAAGTTATACAAAACGCCATCTGTTGGCCACTTTTAGCTTGTTTTTGTTTGAATAAAACCTCATGTTATTTCAAGAATGTGTGTCAATTTTTATCACTGTACTTACATTATTCCATGAATTATTGAAATAGCAAATGTTAACGGTCACCTGGTATAGACCAATTTCATCCAGTTGCAATAAGAATCGCAAAAGTTATTATATTTGCTTACGAGTTACTTTTTACAAGAAAAAAAATTATTATAGTCTATAAAAGAGCTGTTAGACTGTGGTATTAAACCTTTGGGCTTCTTATCTATACATGAATTTTATTTTATATAACTTGTAATTAAATATAAACTTGCCCATTCGCTATAACATTCAGTATTATCTTTTTAAGCTCCTTATGCCCGTAAATAGTCTCATATCGAAAAATCTCCCACTTACTTTATTTGCGCCCGTGCTACAGGTGCTACAAAATAACAGGATTTATTCACATTGCAATGGGTCATTCTTTGAGGGTATTTGCCTTTCAAAATGTATTTGTAATTCAATTAGAGTTAGTTAATACGTTTTCTAAAAATGTAATAATCCCAAATATGGCATAGTTAGAAACGTACTATATTTTAAAGTTTGAAAAAGTAATTGAAACTTACTACAATATATTATATGTGTATCAATTTTCTGTGTTGGTAAATTATTTGAAAATGAGGATTAGAAAAGAAATTGTTTATGTATTTATTTATGACTTACATGTTCCGGACAGTGAAGCAATCCAAATAAGAGAGTAAAAAAATCTCGTTCTCCCAAACATTTTCTGAAAAACATAAATGATGAATAGATTAACGAAGAAAAGTCTATAATACTTTCCAATAAATTAGTCAGTTTACACATTTCCATATTTGTGTAAATTTCTTCCATTTGATTAAATAGTAATGATATTAAAACTATATTACGATTTGTGTCAAAATAAAAGCTTCAATTGAAACATCTCAAATAAGCAGATAACTAAATATATTTAATAAATTTAAAATAATAATAACGAATAATAAACTATTAGAAAAAATCATATGATCTTAATATTTAAGTATTATACACAGTCGCATCGACCAATTTCTTCAAATCAAAGGATATCGCCAAATACCACGATTTACAGCCAATAGTGAAAAACCGTTCCAACGCCTGTTTCAAGAGAATAATGATGATGACAGCGATTGACGATAACTTTTGGTTTGGTGAAAATGGGTCAAATGTATAATACGTAAGTACCGAGCACACACTTCCTTCCAATAAAAGTCACATTTGTTATATTTGTTTGAGGTCAGAATATATTTATAGCTCAATGTGTCTTTCTCGCACATTCAAAGGTTTTACGTAACCATCACGAATAACAGTCAGTAAATTTGCGGAAGTTAAAAAGAAGAAGTATTAGGAACCCTGCAAACAGCAGTACGTCCAAAGGCATGGAGTAATACCCATACCACGAATATGGGGATCGAGATCCTCTCAAAAATTCTCTTCTGGTGAATCTGTAGTCCGGTTGAATCCTTGGAAGTCTTTGTTATGTTTTGCCAATTATTCCTGGATAATTTTGGACGTAAAACTCGTGGCATTGTTCTACTGATAGATCCATCCTTCTCAGGAAACGCAGTCAACTGTATGGGTACATATATTCGGCAACAATATTATAACCCAACTCTTTGTGTTCCCTTCCACAAATGCGAAGACCCAAGCAATGCCTTGAAAACCTTTTACATACCAAAAAAAATGTCAACGTTATGTGTTATTCTAGCTATTATTGCTTATATTTATTCTCGGTCATTTCTTATCTGACATGTGAACATCTAACCATTTAATACAGTGGCAGACTTGATTCGTCGGAGAAGATAACTCTTTGGCAATTAAAAGTAGTTCAATTACAATATTTCAGCATAAGATAAAGCAATTCTTTCGAAAACAACTTCGTCATCACGAGTGAAGTGACCATACATCTGATTTGGGGCCCCATAAATAACAGAATTCAATTTACTATTAACGTAACTACACTTGAAGAGCTCACTTGTTCATATGACATCTTAATCTTTCGGCTGTAGCTTTTCGATATCCTCAAACATCGTTGAAATTGACATTCGGCGCTCAAATCAATCGCAAGTGGGACACCGCAGTTTCCATGCCCTTGTTCTCAATTATGCTGTTACCCCGCGTTGGTGTACTTTCATCAGAACAGTATGTGAACTGTTCACGAAACTTGTTGAATTCGAAACACTGCTGCCCTTGGCGCAAAAATCAATGGCCATTTTCTTTTGCAATTGAGCAATTAACTCATGATCGAATGACAAATACGTTCCGAGATAGTTTGCATTTCGAAATCTTATACCCACTACAATGGCTGACGTCACTTGCCGCCTTTCCTTGTCTGTGCGCTGTCTACGTCTAAAATAGAGAACAATCAAAACAATGGGATTTCAATTGTTTTACCATAAAAAATAAACTTATAGATTAAAGTTTACGGGAAAGGATTGGTATATACCACGCCCTGCTTCATCTCAATTTCAGCTATCTC
Source organism: Trichonephila clavata (assembly GCA_019973975.1). NCBI lineage: Eukaryota > Metazoa > Arthropoda > Arachnida > Araneae > Nephilidae > Trichonephila > Trichonephila clavata. The sequence continues at coordinate 21,213 of BMAO01021873.1, forward strand.
ATTTTCGATAAAGGCGATATGGTACCCAAAAAATCATCAAGCTATCGATATTTTTATTAGCTTATTTGATGCCTCAAATCTTTTTAAACATGCGTGCAAAATTTCAAAGATTTACCCGCATTTTTTATCAAGTTATGGAACATTATTTGATGCTAGACAGCAACTACAAGGCCCATATTTCAGATCATTTACTAGAAAACAGCTTGATAAAATATGAATTAATTATTTTTCTACCACGCGTAAATGAGACTGACATATGTAGAATTATATATGCAGTAACAGATCATTTCATTCAAAAAAGAATTGTGCAATTAATCCAAAATTTCTAGTTTGTGTATTGTTTATTGGGAGGGGGGGGGGAATGGATTTGGTCAAGATTTAAAAGTTGTGCGTGTTTTTTATGATATTATTATGAATGAAATTAAAACTTCAAAACGGATTCTCCCAAAGCAAAAATACTAAATCTCATCTTGATAACTCAAATAATTAAAAATCTAATTCGCAAGAATAGCAAAACTCTCCCATTTTATATACTTGTTTTTGTGATGGTATATATATATTCCATATGTGGGAAATTTCTTTTCAACATTATTATTATTAAAATATTTTAAAATATTTATTTAAACAAATGCATAGATGCAGTTCTTCGATTGTGATATATTTTACCTATGAATTGTTATTTGATTTTGCTTTCATTCGTGTACATGCAAAGGTCTTTAAAATCATGGAAATAAAAATATAAAAGCATAAATTAAATGTAAAAAAACTTTTTTAAGAACAAGCTTTTATTTAAACGCGCTAAAAAGAATAAAATAAACTTTTCCATTAAAACTTTTTTTACTATCAACTTATAACGTCATTACACAATTTATATGATATAAAAGCTTGTCGCGAGATATACCTGAGTAGATAAACAAGTAAAATAAATAACTTGACCTGATTGATTTTGGTTTAAAAAATTCAAACTAAGTAAATATGAGTACTTAAACATTGCGCGACAAGCTTTTATATCATATAAATTGTGTAATGACGTTATAAGTTGATAGTAAAAAAAGTTTTAATGGAAAAGTTTATTTTATTCTTTTTAGCGCGTTTAAATAAAAGCTTGTTCTTAAAAAAGTTTTTTTACATTTAATTTATTTTTTACTTTTTAGTTATCGCTGGACGGGTTTCTCAGCCTGTTCAACTCATTGAACGCTGGTTCGCCATCCCTGGTTTAGCTGAATTAATTCTCGCAAAATGGTATTAGACTAAAAACACAATTTTTTTAAATCCGTAATTTTTAAGCAATTTTTTCAATCTTCGTGCAGATTTTGGGTAACATTGTTCTACACACGAAAAAAAAAAGGTTTAGTGAGATTATCTTCATAAATGACAAAGTTATTAAATGTTTAATTAAAATTTTGACTATTTTTGAAAAACTTAAAGAATATATTATTTATTTGACATATTTTGATGATATTGATATATTTCTCTAACACATTAGAAGAAAATTTTAGTTATTTATTAAAAAACTTCAAAAGGCATTTAAATATTTGTATCTATACAAATAAATAAAATTGAAGTGTCTGTTTGTAATTTCAAATTAGCAGCTTTTTACTTAATGCACTAAAAGTATATACGGTACTCATAACAAAAAACCAATTTTTAAAATTTTTGTCTGTCTGTCTGTCTATCTGTCTGTCTGTCTGTTTGTTCCGGCTAATCTCGGAAACGGCTGGTGCGATTTTAAAAATTCTTTCACTAATGGAAAGCTACATTAACGGGGAGTAACATAGGCTATATTTTATTCCCGTATTCTTACGGGAACGGGAACTATACGGGTGAACGTGAAACTGAATGCCAAGATGAACGCCAAATTGAACGCCAAGCTGAGCTAATGAAGTCGTTGTTTTGGTTACTGGCGACCGATGGCCTTCATAAGACATAATAGTGTTACGCGCACATGATAATACGCTGACACGTGCCGTAATTTTTTTTTTTTTTTGGATAGTTATCTCACTGTTCAGTTAAGTAGAGCATCGGCTGTTTCGGATGCACTTTTAAAAATAATAAATCAAGGCTTCATAAGCAAAAAGCAATGCAAGAAACAAAAAATTGATAAGTTTTACGGTTAGTTTTAATCCTTTCTTTTTTTTTTTACATTTTTAGTCACATTTAAACAATAGTTATTATAATCGAAATCTATATCTATACAAATAAATAAAATTGAAGTGTCTGTAATTTCAAATTAGCAGCAATTGTTTGCGGGGGTTAAAGGGGCGTTAGAAATTCCGATTTTTAAGTTATTAGACGTACAGTCTTGAAACTTAGTAAGTACATTCCTCTCATAGGGTAGAGATACGCTACAAAATGGGTTTCGTGAAAATTGCCCTCAAGTGGCGTTGCGGGACTTAAGGGGCGTTATAGATAATTATTTCCATTTTTAAACTATTAGACGCACAGTCTTTATATTTGATAAGTAGATTTCTTTTATAGAGTAGAGATCAGCTATAAGAAGGTTTTGTGAAAACAGACCTCTAAATGGCGTTGCGGGGGATTTAGTGGCGTACTAGATAAATATTTTCGTTTTTAAACTACTTCACCTCCCTGCTTGAAAATTGGTAGGAATGTTTCTTTCATGGAGTAAATATCCGCTACAAAACAGGTTTGGGAAAAATTGACTCCCAAGGGGTGTTGCGGGGTGTTAAAGGCAGATATAAATAATTATTTCTATTTTTAAACTATTAGACGCACAGTTTGAAATTTGGTAAGCAGATTCCTCTCATAGGATAGAGATACACTACAAAATGTGTTTTGTGAAAATCGACCCCTAGGCCGCGTGGCGGGGGTTCAAGGGGCGTTATTGATAAATTTTTTTCATTTTTTATTTATTGGACGCACAGTCTTCAAATTTTGCTAAGCAGATTCCTTTCATAGTGTGCAATTCCCCTACAAAATTGGTTTTGTGAAAACAGATCCAGAAGTGGCGTTGCGGGGGCTCAAGTGGCGTTATAGATAATTATCCCCATTTTTAAACTATTAGACGTACAGTCATGAAATTTGATAAGCAGATTCCTTTCGTAAAGTAGATGACCGCTACAAAATGGGTTTCGCGAATATGAACTACTAAGTTTAATTTTGGGAGATTATGAGGCGTAATTGATAAATATTTCCATTTTAAACTATTTGATCATCCTGCTTGAAAATTGGTAGGCATGTTCCTTTCATGGAATAGAGTTCCTCTAACAAAGAGTAAAACGAAAATTGACCCCCAAGGAGGGTTGCGAGGGGTCAAGAGGAGTTACAGAAAAAAATTCCTGTTTTTAATTGTTAGACCCATATACTTGAAATTTGTTAAGCATGTTTCTTTTGTTGAATAGGGATCCACTAAGAATGTATTTTAAGCAAATCAAGTTGTGGGGGTGTGCAGGGGGTTACTGGGACGTATTGACGAAAAAAATTACTTTTTGCGAGCTACAAGAACTATAATAATGAAATTTGGTTTGCATTTTTCTTTTGTTAAGTTGAAATCCGCTAAGAGCGGTTATTTTGGAAAACGGCTCTCAACGGGATTACGGGGATATTGATAGTAAAACTTTTGTTTTTTTTCTGTTAGATTTAGTCTTGAAATTTGGCTTGCATGTTCAATTTATGGAGTAGAGATCCACTGAAAATTGGTTTTTGGGTTACGAAAGAGCAAACATCATTCTATGCTTCAATTTTAGAGATTTTTAGAAAACACAAATTAGATGAGTTCTGCCCCTTTTTTTTATCAACAGGCGACAGTTATAGGTATAAGTATATATTTCAATACAATCGAATTCTTAATGCAGGACTTAGATATGAATAATTTATACATATATATAAGCAGTAAAAATTTATAAAACATCATGAAATTCCCAGCGAAGCGGGCGGGTATCAGCTAGTTAATCAATAAAATGCTTAAGACTCAAAACGCATTTTGTAATCAAAAAAGAAAGTTTTATCAAATAATGATAATTTTTTGCTGCACATTGAATATCTTCTACGTAAGAATCTATTTTTTTTAATTGCTCAGATCATCTTTAGAAACTTGATTTTGAAAAAATCACCAATTAAATTCAAATAAAATTAACAGATTCTATTTGTAATTAAATTTAAGGACACATGTCGTAGTGTGTGTTTAGATTACTGGTGATAAAATGAGGTATATTTAAATTACTTGTAGGCTTAAAATTAGAAAATTTCTTTAAAAAATTCCTTCATTTTATTATAAAATTATTTTTTTTAATCGAAAATATATTGCATTTCTAGATAATATTTTTCTCTTATTGTTTTCCTAGCGGATTCCTTTTGATGGGTAAGATACATAAAAAAATGATCTTTCCGATTCTGTAATTATTTTTTGTCTTGAGTTTCATAAAATAAAGTTAGATAAATTATTTAAAGAGTTTCTTCAATACTTCATCTCAGTTTAACTTGGCAGCGTTGAGAAAGGTATACAATGTTCCAATCTACTTGAAAAATAGCTCTACTTTTTTGTTTTGAATTTAAATCCAAGAAAATAGATAGAAATTTGTAAAAAAATTGCATACGCTGTAGAAATTAGATTATTTTTACGTTGTAGAAATGTAATTATTTTTCAGACAAAGTTAATTAATACAGTCAATAGCGCAACGTTATGAAATTCCAGTTTGGCTGAAAACCGATTTTCGACGCCAACTTTTGTCATTGTTGTAACAATAAAATTATTACAACAATGCAAATATATCCAAGTTGGCGCCCAAAATTAGTTTAACGTTTTTAATTAATATCTTTTTAATTAATTGCAATATCGGAATATAAATGGTCAAAACATGCATTGTCATCCAAACTAAACGTGTATACAAAATTTCAGCTCAATGGGAGGAAGATATCAGCTTCAAAATTGAGTTGCAAGATTCCACCCGAACAAATTACATACATACATACATACATACATACATACATACATACATACATACATTGTAAGTTAAATAAAAGCTTTTAATAAACACACACACACACACATCATTTGTACATGTTTGCATTATTATTATTATTATTTGTTGTCAAACTGAGCATGCAATTAGCTCTGAAGTGTGTGTATTTATATATATTTTTTTTAAATTATTAAGATAAAGTTTCATGAAACAGTGATCTTTCATTCGTTTACTTCTATATATTCATTATGGCAGTATACTGTTTAATTGTTCTACGTTTTTGCGATTTTTTATGGTAAGCAGTTTTAAATAAGCTAATTAACATTTCAAAAAAGTTTCAGACTATTCGATGAACATTATATCATGGTATTCATGGAATGAAAACTTCAAACTCATATTTTTCCATGTTGAATTATTGTACATATACTATTATTCAAAACCCTAAGGCTTTTTTCATAACAGAAGTAGGGACTTGAAATTTTTTATACTTGTTTTGAAATGTATGTTTTGTAAATCTGTGCATGGAATTAGCTCTAACATATTTAGTACTTTTTCTAAAAGATTCCAAAACCAAAATTAATATTTTTTTTGAGAATTTTTGTAAGTTTAACTATAAAAAAATTAATAAAGAGCAGCAGCAGAAAAAACACAGCCACAGTTTTATGTAGTATATTATAAGGTACGTGGAAAAAATACTTTGAAAAAAAAAGAAACATGTTTAAAAAAACCTTAAAAATGTTTTAAAAAAGTTCAAAAAATTTATATTTTGCAACAAATTTAAAGTTTTTTGTATGTATTTTTTTAATATTAACCTTTATAAAATATACAATTAAAACTAAATATCAAATATTAAAAATAAAAAAAATTGTGAAGATGGTACCATATCGCCTTAACACTTAAAACTGAATCGAAGTAGTAAGTTGCGACATAAAACTTTCCATTCCCACCCCTATTATTCCCTTAAAATAAAAAAGAAAATCTTTCATATTTCAGAAGGATGAAAACTACTTTAACTAAATAGACTACATTTATAATTTTTCATTATTTTAATTTGTGCTTCTTCTTTCTCTTGTGTTCCATGGTAGAAGAACTAGATTCTTTTACCATGGTCACTGCGTAATTTGCGTCTCAAATTCAATAAACATGCTACTAATAATCCCAAAATAATATGATTCGGTAAAAGTAAACAATTGAGTACTCGTGCCAAATTGGCGATTTACCATTATTTATATATAGTTACATATGAGAGCACTTTTCTTTCATTTCTGATGTTCTCTTGAATCTTGGCAATATTTTCATTTGGAGGATGAAAAAAAAACTATTTTTGGTTTTGGCACCTCTGTTACTTTTTTAGCTTGCTTATTAAATGTTAGATAAAGTAGAATCAGAATGATAAGTACTCTTTTTGAAAGTTCCAAGCAATTACTGTAATTTTTTATAAGACATTTTCAGTTCACGTGTGTAAAATACTACTGATCATTTTAGCCTAACCTATTATGTTCCGATGGCCATATTCCAATCATGTTCTTCTGATTAGTATAAGTTTGGCTTATAAACTTCACCAACTTTCATGGTCGACTTTATTTTACACATTATGTATCCTAAAATGTACTTTTGTGTGATTCGCACATTAAATAACACTTAATTATGGAATAAGCAAAAAAACGATGCCTTGCTAGATGTACAACATTTAGATATTTTTTTCATTTAATATATTGAAACAATCATCTTTCAAACCCACTTTAGTCCACACCCTTACTTATCGTCAACTTTTGGTGAATTTAATTTACAATTGTAACTAATACGACCAAACTTACGATTCCAGTACAGTAAAAAATTGGGTGCTTACGTATTAGCACCGCCTCTGCAAAATTTGCGCCACGTGAATCGCGCCATGATATCAAAACAACAAAGATTCATGATAGTTTTATCTGAAGAAAAACGATTCTAGTGGTGCAATTTTGGCTGTGGTGACGTTAATACGCATGCAGCAAAAACTGTGTTGACAATTTTACGTCACCAAGGTCACCAACTTGGATTTTACCAAAATATACTCGGTATTTACCACCGCAACTAACAAAAGTTCAAGATAATTCACCAAGTTGGCAACCCAAATTTCGCATACATCGTACGCACTAAATTGGGAATCATGTGCTTCGTTTCATACAATGGCGCCAATGCGCTTGCGAACTCTCAGTTTTTAACTGGAAATAAAGTTATCACACAATGAAAAGGTGATGTTAGGAACAACGAGAAAAATTTGGCATTTACTTCTCACTTAAGAATCATGACGTATATTAGACATTCATACGAATCATATATAAAAATATGGCATTTTCTCATTAGATAACATGATAGATAGTAAATTATGCTTTCGTTTTGAGTTTAAACACAGCTTATCACAATCTTTGCTAATTTTACGTGATTAAATATGGTGAATAGGTAGCTTAGAGGCAATAAAATGATTTGACAAAATCACTTATTTCGTGAAAATATCTAGTTTTAAGTAAAACGGTACTTACGTATTATTGCAACAATCGCCAACTCTATTAATAACTCGCCTAGTTGGCAACCCCGATTTTATATGTTTCGTACGCGCTGAATCGGCATCCATGTGCTTCCTTTCATATAACATCGCTAGGTTTTGATAATACGTAAGTACCAGTAAAACGCACAATTCAGCATTTGAATAGTTGAAATTTATGTTTCTTTGATACTACATCTACTGCCAAATTCTAGTTTCATTAACGAATTTTCTGCTTATCACTGAATTCAGTTAATAGGCTTATTTTTTTAAAAATACAATGCGGCTCAAGTGTAATATAGGAAGGGGGGGGCTTTGGATTTGGCAATTTTTATATAGATAAAATAATGGTGAGATAACGAATTCGTTTTGGTTTCCGGACACCTATCGCTAAGTGAATTAGCTTGGCAATCGATTTTGGTCGCCAAAAGAAATTGACATCGCCAAGGGCTTTCCCTATACTACACTTTAACCCTTTTGACAAAGTTAAAATTAGCAAGACATTTACCCAAATAAGGATTTAAAATCAAAATGGTGAAAGAGAAGGGGTCCAAATGAATACTTCAACTTAGTTCTCTAGAAAAGAATAATTAAGATTTTTTTTCAAAAAGAATAACTGCACTTTATCAAAGAAACGAGTTTAATAAGTACAGTATATAATCGTCATGTACCTAGGCTTCTCCACCATCTAGAAAACCAATTATTTAATGTTGCCAAATTGCAAAATTTTAAAAATGAAACTTTAGATATTGAATAATTTATCACATATACAAAAATAAAATTTATGAAGATTACATGATAAAGACAAACACGCGTTCTCCATGGAAATCAGAACAGACATTAAACTAATAGTACTACTTTGTAAAACTGAGATAAAATTATCAATTTCATAATTGCGTGAAGATTTTTAAATGTTATGTGGAAAAAGATTCTTCAAAAACATTTTTGAGAAAAATTCTATTTATGCGTGTATTTTTAAATAAAATGTATTTTGTATACTTAATTTTAAGGGAAAGTTTCTGCCAAGTAATGAAGCTAGCAACAACGAAGCGCATGAACTGATTAGCTGGGAACGCCTGATTGCTTTTATCGTGTGACTATGACGTCATATGAGTTTTTGAACTGATTCGTAAGATATACGCAGTTATAATTATCATGTGATTATGATGTCACATGAATTTAGCCCATAAATAAATCAAAACAGTTTAACCATAACTCAAAAAGTATTCATACAATAAGAAATATTTGAGTACATTCTCTAGAATATAACGTAAATATCAGGTTCAAAAAGTTTTATAGAAATACATTCGTAATATTTTGAGTTATCAGACTCGCCTGACAGATTTTGAGCAATTTAAATGCCCACTTCTGGTAGATCAAAAACTCACTTCCGGTTTTTCTAAATTTATAAAATTGATTGTAACTTGGCCTCTAGGTAGTGTAGAAACGAAACAAAGTATGTTTCGTAAAGTCAAAAGATAGCTCTATTCAATAAAATAAAAAACAAAAATATCTGTCTTGACTGAATTTGGTCATTTTCAACGTGTTCGGATACCTTAATCTCATTTCAATTGATTTTCGCATTTGAAGGATTACAGTTCATTCGTTCAAGTTTGTTCATATTTTAATTGAGAAACTTTAATTAAGCACATTTATTTTAGTTCAATTAAATAAAAATAAATTGCTATATGACAGTGGTTCTTAAACTAGGGTCCACGAAAGCTTCTCATTTAATGTGTTAAGATTTCCTTCTCATACAGACAAAAAGATCTCTTGGAAAAATTGAAAGATGTTACCTACTAGACTAGACCACTAATTGATCACGAAATTGATTATTAAACTAGATCACTAATTAATACAGTTAAGTACATTATTTATTTGAAATTACCATTTTGAAATATTTTAAAATTAGATATCTATTGTTTTCTCAGAGGAAACAAGTAATATAAAAAAAATTTTAATAAATTCCTATTAGATCAACAAAAAAAATTTATATATATATATATTTTAGCTACTTTTTATTAAATAGTTACAATTAATATAAATATGTATATACATATGACAGAATCACAACATCTAGAGGCAATTAATTTTTATTAATTAGTATCGCATTATCATCGAAAACAATCGTGTATTTCAAATTTCACTTCAACTTTGAAACGTGAGGATTGATTTAGTGATTGAGTGAATATTAACGTCCCACTGTTCAGCTACACGAGGGCTTTTGGGGACGGTCCGCGTAATTTTGAACCATGGTCAAGTGACGCGGACGACACCTGAGCTGGAACCCCCTCTCCTAACTACCGCACCACAACAATGGGAGGACGTTTGAGCTCTCGACAGATTTTACGTGCATCGCGCCCCTACACGGCGGGTCTTCAGTGGTACTGGTATCGAGCTCATGGCATGCTAGCCACGATCCGATGCCTAGACCACTGGGCTACCGTGGCCACGAAACGTGAGGGGGGAAATCTTTTAAAGTTTTGACCCAAGTCGCTAAAAATGAAGCCAACGTCGCTGTATCTGTAATTCTTTAAATAATTAATTTCAGTCAATAATTTTAATTAATTATAATTAAATTATCGCATTGTTACCCAAAACAATAGTGTATAGAAAATTTCAGCTCAAATGAGCGCTAAAGTGTGAGAAAGAAACCTTTTCAAGTTTTGACCCAAGTCGCCAAAAGGGCCCCTAAGTTGCCAAAAATGATGCCAACTTGGTTGTATTTGTAATTCTTTAAATAATTAGTTTTAATAAATTAATTTTTATTAATTATAATTAAATTACTGTATTGTCATCCAAAATAAGCGTGTATATAAAATTTCAGCTCAATTGAGTGCTTTAAAATGCAAATTATTAACGATTAAAAATTTGAGCAAGATAAATTTAGAGAGTGAGTGAGCTAAAGAGGTATTGAAAAAAAGAAGTATTAAAAAAAAGTCAGTAAAAGTGGCGGAGGCAGTCTTCAGAATTATTGAGGAACCTTTAAATGACTCAACCATGTGTTGGGAGTCAAGTAGGGGTTTCTAATTCTTGAGGGTCCGCGATTCTATGCCAATACATAAAGGGGGGCCGAGGCGATTGAAATTTTAAGAACCACTGCCAGGGGTGGCTCTAGAGCCGGGAAAACCGAACCTCTGTCCGGGGCGGCAAATTTTAAGGGCGGCATTTGGATCAAATTCGAAAAATATATGTATTTCTTGTTACAAAAAATTTGATATATATTCTGAAATATTATTGGGTGTGTATTTGGAATTTCTATTTAACGTACCTTATTTGGTAATCTATATGCTTAATGTCAGTTTTTTTTATGTTGAAGCTTGAGTGCGAATATATTATTAAATCATGGAATTTGATACGTTTACACATGTTTCATTAGTAACTTTCTCCCCATTCCCTGGGAACATTCTTTTCATCCATAACGAACATTCTTTTCATTCATACAATGTCCGTTTTCAGCTATCCAAAAGGGGACTGAGGTACTAAGTTTTTGATAGATGGAGAGCCGCAGGAAATATTTCATTTTATTCTTTAATGTATTTACTATAAGTTAATAAACGCTTGTAATGTCTACCATCAGTAGAGACTTTTTCGAATAAATTGGCCAGTTGAAATAGACGATTCCGTTTCTTACATATTACCTACTCGTTGGAAATAACAGGCAATTATTTCACTAATTTCGGATTATTTTGTATTCCTTCAGACTTAAAATAATATAGATAAATTCTTAATTATTAGGCTGCCTTTGCAGGAATTATTCAAATTTTATAGGTATGTACCTATGTGAACAATTTATCTTTTTTAATTATGATTTTTTGCTTTGGAGAGAGAGGTGGCATTTTCCATTTTTGTCCGGGGTGGCAGAACCGCTAGAGCCGGCCCTGACACTGCTATATGTAAGTATCAAGATCATACATCTTTCGATTTAACATTTCTTTAAGAAACACATTTTACGACCACTGCATTTACTTCTAAAGATTTAGCATATATTATTGACTAAGAGTTTTCTTTGTTATTCTATTTTGATTGTTTCACTACTCCCAAGAAACTCATTCTCCTCAGTCAGACACGAAAAGGTAATAAACTACATAACACATTATGCTAAAACCTCTCGTGTGACTCATTTCACTTCTTTCAATATATATATAACGGTCAAAAAGCAAATATTTAAATCATGTTTTGAGTAGCGTCACGACACAATAGGAATGATCTGTGGTATAGAAACAGCGTAGCTCAAAATTTTCTTTTGGCATAAAAAATGAGATCATGAACTGCTTTTAAGTCTAAGCTGTTCAAACTGTATTTCATAAAGAAATTTATGTAACCTCTGTTACATAAATTTCGTTACAATTATGTAGAAACAATGCGAAAAAGCCAAATAATGGAACCCTAAATTTCATCAGAAAGTTTTATTTTAGCTTAGTTGAAGTAATGTCTAAGAATAAAAAATAAAAAAATTTTAAAAATTTATATTCCAACTTTACGAAATTAAAGAAATTAATCTGATGCTAGTATGCTAATATCATTTTAATTTTAATCTTTAAGCACAAAAGAAGCTAATATTTATCACAAAAATATTCAAAATAACTTCTAATAAATGTATGGTAAAGTATTTTTTTTAATTAATTTATTTAAAAAACTCCTCACACATGCTCCACATTGCACAACACGAGGCTTACAAATGTAAGTGGTAATACAATTATATAATTTCAAACAAAATTAAAAATACATTTAAGATAAAAATATAAAATAAAAAGGAAGGGGGGAAATGCAAGAATATAAATAAGTGGAGGCACCGCAAAAAAAGTTTAAAAATCTATACAGTAAACAAATTTTCTTAAGATATAAAGACTTTCAGTACATTTGACTGACAAAGACAAAACACGAGGCCAGGAAATACCTAAGCGTTTCAACCTTTATAAAATTTTCTTTTTTACACAAATATAGGTTACAATACAACAATACATGCTCCACAGTTTCAGCATGCGACTCAATTATTATTTTTGGATTGTAAAAAATAGTTTTTATGTATGATATTACAGCATCGTATTGCTAAATCTTAAACTATGAGAATTAAAAAAAGTCAAGTATATTTGAATTAAGAGGAATTTTATTGATTTTCATATTGCGTCGTGCAGTTATTTTGTAATCGATTTTCTTTCAATCTCATTTCTAGAAATCTAACTTCTTGATAATTTAGAAACTTATTGCACCTATCAGTAACTGACAAAAGTAATAAAAATATTTGTATTTCATAAATATTAAGCTAAGAATTTGTTTTCAAAGGGTATAGCTCATCGGTGAGCTTTTACTTTGCATTAAAAGAAGTTCCGGAGTTCAAATACCCGCTCTTCCAGAATTTTTATCTTGACTTAATTAAAACAATTACTCAGGCACATCTCTTATATATGAATATAACTCATTTTTGTTGTTGTCTCTATTGCCACCTGTCTGACGGTGCCAGAGCGAAGCCCATGAAATTCATCGCGGCATAAGGCTAAGATGTATGCTTGTCGTTAACCGTAGCTTTCATACATATCACCATCATACAGGTGACAGTACGATTTAGCTCAGTTGACCCTGGAGGTGGTCAGTGGCCTCTTACATTTCTTCTTCCTCCTACCTTACGAGAGGACATGTGACTCGATGGCTATTTAGAGTAACCGCATACCGCAAAGGCACTATACATTTACAAACATCCGTGCCTTCTCCGAGATTCGAACCCTGGCCGTACGGCAATACAGGCAGCATTACTAACCACTATACTGGATATTCGGCTAACTCATTTTTACATCAATGAATAGAAAAAAGCTAAATTACTGGTAATTTTTTAAAAAAAGAATAAATAAAATATTTCGCGGAAATATATAATCTTAAGAAAGCAGAAATTGAACTTTTTAAGCGTCTTTTATTCATTAATTTACAGGAAAGATTTATGCATCTACTAAACACGTGACTCAATTATTATTTTCGGATTTTAAAAAAAAATAGTTTTCATATTTATGTATGATTGTACAACATCGTACTGCTAGACTAAGAACAGGTCATTACAAAGGAACGAAGATTGATTTAGATGGTCGAAGAAATGGCGATAACTTCCAGATACAGAGCTAACACCTGTTGATATTTGTGACTGTCCAGTTATACTTGCTGCTGTACAAGAAACAGAGGTTCTGTTTTCGTCAACAAACATCTATGAGGATAATATTGTACAGATTGCTAGAACAGTCATCTAGACTCATGGTACTGTTTGATTTGGTCTCGTCAGAGACAAGACATAACCCTCATCATTAATAAAACATTGTCTACTTTTTTCACAGTGAGAAAAAGATTCAATGAAAGTTATTCAATCGAAATGATTAATTCTTTTATATGTTACTGTTAATTTGTGTTAGGTACTAAAAAATATTTGTGGCTTTTAAATTTTGTATTTTCAAAAAAAAAAACCTCATTTTTTCTTTGTAAATTAATTTGTTTTGCTAACCTTTTTGCCTTGAAAACTACATGTTTAGGATTTGCGGTGTTCCTTAATGTTGATAGTGGTGCCCTGAGGAGAGCTTTAGTTTTTTTCTTGGTACATGCTTCGTTGTAGATACGGCATCCTAGCGCTTCAGGTTTCCCGTTGGTATGGTATAGAAGTTGGAGGGAGGGATCAGGCATTGTCCTCGTCACTTGACATTAGTTCAAAATTACGAAGTTAGTGATTGACAGACCTCATGTAGCTTCAAAATGCTGCTTTAATAATCAAACAAAATCGTTGTAGAGGGGTGGTAGAAGTGAATTCTCTTCCATGTGATAAACCTCTACTGTATTTTATTTACTACTGCACATACTCTACTGTATCGTTTCTGCGAGGATTTCTGCTTCAGAGGTATACAGTAGGTCAGGTTTCGAAATGATTCCACAGCAGGATTTTAACGATTTGTATGGACATAGAGTGAGGGGAAAATTGAAAAATGTTTTGAACATCAAAAAAGATTTCGATTGAAGAGTAGATTTGATTTCATAAGCAAATAACCAGATCATTATTCATTATTTTCTTACTACTTTTGACTCACCTACACCTTTGAATACTTAATTGATTGCAAATAATGATCTTGATGAAATTTCCTTATTCTACAAAAATGTATTAAGAAATAAAACCTGCATTTTTTTGTAGTAATACGGTGTATGATTAAAGATCTGGGACCCGGAATAGAAAAAGATGATTCCCTGACAAAGAAAAGGCATCTTGGCATTCCTCTACCTACCCTGGAGTCCAACAAGGAAAGAAGAGTGCCGGTCAACTGTCAGTAATCAGGCTAGACCAGGGTTATTCAACTTTTTTTCCCTTTGGGCCATATAAATAGAACAGTATTTTACGCAGGCCGCATACATATGATAGATATCTCTAGCGGGCCTCAGCATGAGTATAATGGGGGGAAACACTAAGTCCAGAGCAGCATTCGACAAAAACAATTGACGGTTTTTAACATCCTTTTACAAGCTTTGCTTGTATGTAACGGAATCTTTGAACTCAATTTTTACCCACTTTACAAGGTCATATTAATTCGAAATTTTGCTCACTTGTCCAGGACCGATGACAATACAATAATTTAATAGTTTTGTTCCATTGTCCTGATCAAGTACAACAGGATTAATGATTTTCAGATCCCATCCCGCATCTGGCGAGTAATTTCAGATTCCATTGCCAGATTTGGTGACTCATTTCATATTCCATTGCCAGATTTGGCGACTCATTTCAGCTTTCATTTCCAGATTTGGTGACTAAAAGATTAAGTTACAACTTAGTTTGATTAACTATAAAAGGGTGTTTTTAATTTTTTTAAACTATAATTTATTATTATTTTAATTCCTTACTAAACCTTCTATCAAACACACACAAAATATCTGCTTTTATGCTTTTTGTACTGAGTTATGGTGTAGCTTCAATTTCCTTTTATCCATGACCAAACCACTTGTTTACATTCTACTATATCTTTTTCTCTTCCTTGTGACAGACAGTCCAACATTTGTCTGTCCCGACTTGCCAGTGGGCAGTTAAAAAGTCTCAATTTTTCTGAAGCCAATAAGAGGTTTTATATTTGCCCTAAATGCCAGCTAGAACAGGCTTCACCTCAGCACATCTTGGACTGCCTTGAACTGGACTGGGAAGATATCCATGAAAGTCCACTTCTAGTATCGGACTTCATTAAGGGGGACTTTTAAATGTACTGAAAAGATTAGGGTACTTTAACTTAATTAAATCACATTATTTGGATATGAAACTTTTGTTGGGATCGTAAATTACTCATATAAATCCATCCTGAAATGTAAAAATGTCAGAAATAATCTAGAAAATTTTTAAATTACGAAAAATACATATATTTTCGCTTTCAGAATATTCGGATGCCATGTTTGGCAAGCTTTATTATAATGACTGCAGATGGCGCTACGTATATGCAATCTACATACAAAACTTTAAAAACATTAATTTAGAATAAAATAGGGCATAAACTGCTTAAATATACATTAGTAATACTTTATTTTACGAAAAGGAATATTTCGCTACACGAATAATGACTTTAATCACTTCAGAAATACTAATTCTGCTTATTTTGCATGAAAGGGGGGTAAGAGAATTAAAGTAACCCTAGACAACGTCATGGGCCACGTCATTGTTAGTCATCACCCACGTCACCACCCTCTTCCTTTGACTGAAAGAAAAGAAGTGTTGACCAGTTGTTTCGAAGAGGAAACGGTCAAGTGACCTTGAGATCAGCTGACGAGGGGGGACGCATGGTCAGGGTAGCTTTGAATTGAAAGGGGGGTTGGAATCCATTTTTGGAACTGATAGTGGAGTTGTATATACTTTATTAGTGAGTGAAAGATTTACAGAATTGTCATTTCCTGTCATTGTCACGCAAGCGTTTAGGATTCCTGAGGCGCACAGTGTTGGACATACAAAAAGATTTCTTAAAATTCCAGCGCTTCCATTTCTTATATTTTTCCTTTCATACTATTTTTATTTTGAAGCACTTAATTTTTTGAATTTTTTACAATTTACTTTAACTTTTAAATACATTTCTATTTTAAGTTTTTTCTTTTTAATTTTTAATATTTTAATGCAATACTGAGCTAAGCAAAGCCAAGTTTGTTTTGCTACAAACTCAAAGCCCAAGATAGAAGGTGAAGTTTCCACATGGAAACAGGAATTCCACTAACGAATTCTAAGTATAATTGTCATTTGATGTTGAGGCACTGAGATTCATCAGTTTGACTCCTAGCAACAGGTGGGTTCTGGACTGAAATCTCTTAAAGCTAATTTCTGCAGGGAGTGGTGTCGTCAATGGATGCTATGCACTGGGTCCCCAAAATAATCACGAATTAAAAAAATATACTCTTGCTTATGAAAACTTTACAATATTCCTATTGATGTCAATATGACGAGATGTAAAATTTATCGTAAACATTATTATTATAGATATCTAAATTTCGACAATCCTCAAACTAATTCTTGATATTACGAAAGTTTGGTTTTTGCTATTCGATTGGGGAAGCTCCCAAGAATCTCTACCTCAACTGGGCTTTTTAGAAGATATAATTTAGAAGTGGACAATTATGAGATGCGTTACAAATTATGCAACTGTATCACGGCTCAAATTGTAAAACTATAATTTCCTTGTATTATGTAGTTCATACGGATTTTTATTCATAATTGACTGTAAAATTTGTAACACATCGTCACGCGTTTAACTATTTTTGTACGTTTATGCAAAACCTCCCTATCATTAATGTAAATTTGTCCAAACTGTGGGTTTGCTTTATTCTGCTGTAAAGATGTAGTTTCTTTTGTTAACTTCACCTTAGGTAGAAATAAATTTATTACAGCATCACGAAAAAAAATTTTTGTATATAAAGAGAGATATTTGTGAGAATAATTGGTTCATTCAGTGAAAAATGTCCATTAACTCTTACTTTTACTAGTAAAATCATTTCTGTTCTGTTATATTCCGAGGTTTTTAATTTTTTAAGAGCAATATTTGTATTTTCACACATAGTTAAAAACTTTAGAAGCTTTCTTTGTTTTTATTGATTTTCTAATATTGAGAAATTGTCGGGCATAAAAGACACTATTTGGAAGAGATGGAATACTACTGAAAATGATATGACGGAAAGTAACGTCTTTTTTTCAGCTGATACTACAATGAGACTTAAGAATTCATGTATTCCGTAATTTATTCATAAAATTGTTTTTCTATAGTAATATACCTGAAACCTTATGTGTGTGTTTGAAAAAGTTTTTTTACCTTTTTAAATTAAAATTTTGTGTACCTAAATTATTCAGAGTTAATTGTTATTCAAGTTATTGCTTTAAGTACGAAATTGAGAACTTTATATTGAGAATTATATATATATTTATTTATTTACTAGCTGACCCGGTCACGCGTTGCTGTGGCTTTGTTTTAATACGTTAGTTATAATATTATTTTAAGCTATTCAATGCAGTCAAATTAATCTTCGTTTATAATTTTGGAGGGTTGAAATAAAGTATAAAACAACGAATTATTTTAATTTTGCGATTTATTGATCTCCTATTTAAGTATACTATAATGCATGAATTACTGGCGAAGTCGTTAAATAACCACATATTAAGATTTAATTTTATAAATGTGGTGAATAAAGTTGATTCTTTGCAATTTAAAGAATTATTTTTATCATTTTAAAGTATGACAACATATAATTTTATACAACTAATCGCTAATCGGTGCACAACATTTTTCGGTAACCCATATTTTTTAACTCAAATAGATTCAACAGTTTCCGCACACGTGAGCATGTAACATCTAGTTGCCATTCGAGAAACATTGATTTTCTAAGTCCAAGAATAAACTGTATATTGTTCGGGTTTCAGATTCATTTATGGTCATCGTGAAAGCCAAGCAAATCTGGAATTGAAGCCTTTTAAATGGTATTAGATATTCTGATGGTATCAGTGGAATACGTGGCAACAAATTCCGTAGTAGCAGAACCGAATTTTCTTTCAAATTTTACAGTCAACATGTTTGCTTCAAGAAGTTCTCGGTAAAATTTTTTGATGATCAAACGTGCACCGTTGCATTATGTAGGTGAATTTAAGTAACCCAGATAATAACCAAGGAACCAACCAAAGATTATGGGGTGACATTCCTGATATATCTGGAGAATTCAAAAACTCGGTTGAAAAATGTACGGTTTTGTTTTCATCAACAATAGTGTCGATTGGTTTAAAAGGCGTTGGATCAACTGGCAACAACCCTGCGTCTGGAAGTTTATTTCATCACAATATCAACATTTTTTTCTGATTAAGTAACAGGATTACACAGGCAATAATTATCTAGATAATCATACAGTATATCCGGAAAGACACTCTCAATCAGTTCCTTTTTGCCTAAAGAACATTACAGAAATCGTCTGGTTATTTCATGCATTATGTATTGGGAGGAAGTTCTACTTCACCGATTCCAATATTCAGTCGTTGGTTAGGAAATATTTGCTCAGATTGATCATTTTGCAAATGTACTCACGTGTTTAAGGTCAGTCGAAGTGTTTCCACGTTTCGCCATAAAAACGATTGCTTTAAACAGGCGTTAATCTCGTGAGCAAAAGTAGAGAGTGTAATGGCTGTTAATGTCTGTCGGAAATCACCAGGTAGAGTAATACAACAGCAACACCGAATATTCTCTCGTTGCCATTTAAATCTTGGAAAGCTCTATGTAATGCTTTGAGTGAATGTTTATGGATCATGGTACACTTATCCCTGATCATGACTGAATTCATTTGCAATACTGTAGCCAATCCACTCTTTTTTTTTCAATATTACACATTGCATCTTGTATTTTATGTCCAATGGCAGCTGATGCGGAATGTGCAGTTTTTCCACCATCTAACAAAGTGACAACAATGCCCAAAGATGCAATTTCCTATTGCAATCATATTTTCACCCGATTGCACCTGAAAGTTTAGTTGCTATAGGGAATGAAAATCCGGAGGTGTGGAACTCGAACGCAAAGCCATTTGATCTCCTTCCAGCAAGATCCAGAAAATTTGCGGAAGCTTTTGAAATCCGTATCCAGATTCTTGTTACCACCCTTAAAAGCACTCGGTGCCCACTTTCGACGCCCCTGCTCCTGTAAGTTCAGTCTCTGAAGGGAGACATTACGGTCGGCCAGCATTATCCGGCAAAGTTACGGGAGTTTCTAAAATTCGATTTCAGATTATTCTTGTTTCCCATACAGAGAAACACCTGAAAAGCATTTCACTCTTCTCAAGAATTTTAAAGCAAGCCCCTTCCACGCTTCGTACAAAATACTTTCGTCTGGCATTATTTGACGTATATATGAGATTATCTTGAATTGGATTGAGAATATTCGGATCGGTAGTTCCGAAATACAATCAAGGCCCACTTTTTGAGTCTGTACATTGGCAAGTTAGGCTGGAACTGTTGTCCGAGAATATTCCGTTCCCCCGTCATTTTCTGGCAAAAATACAGGAATTTCTATATTTAGATTTCAAACTCGCTTAAACCATCTCAAATTACACCAGGAATACACGTTTCCCGTGCCAAAACTCTAAGGGTGAGCTCCTGCCCCGGTTTGCGTAAAATAAGGTCATCCTGAATTATCCGGCAAAGTTACTGTTATTTCTCAGATTGAATTTCTCAGATTCAGATTATCCGTTTTGAAATGCACCAGAGACCAAGTTTTCACGATCCAAGGATTTTTAAGGCAAGCCCCTGCTACGGTGTGTCTAAAATACGGTCGACTGGCATTATCCGGCAAAGTTATCGGAACTCCTAAAATTCAATTTCAGATACTCATTTCACACTCCGAAATGCACACGGAGCTGACTTTTGATGCTCAAACACGAGCACGTTCAGTCGCTAGAGAGAATAAAAATCCGGGCGTGGGACTCGAATCATATGCCTTTTCTCCTAATTCAGACAATATCCGGCAAGTTTAGTGGATTTTCTGAAATAGGATTTCAAATTATCGTTTCCCGCCCCTAGATAAATCTGGAGATTATTTTTGGCCCCTGAGCCGGCAAGTTCAGTCCCTGGAAGGGGCATTAGGGTCGTCCGGCATTATCTGGCAAAGTTACTAGAATTTATAAAATTAGATTTCAAACTCTCGTTCCCCATCCCGAATTACAACAGAAACGCACTTTTCCCGCATCAAGACTTTAAGGATAAGCTCTAGCCACGGTTTGCGTAATAAATGGTCATCCTGAATTATCCGGCAAAGTTACAGTTATATCTCAGACTGGATATCAGATTCGGATTATGCATTTTGAAGTACGCCAGGTTCCAAATTTTCACGATTCAATGCTTTTAATGTAAGCCCCTGTTATGGTGTGTCTAAAATACGGTCGGCCGGATTTATCCGGCAAAGTTACAGTTATTTTTGGAAACTGACTCGAAAATCGGATTCCACACCCCGAAATACGCCAGGAACTTAATTTTTGTGCATTTTGGTTTGCAACATCTGCTTCCACAGACACATGAGCAATGCCACATTTTGCGATTATTCCTTTACGGGAATCTGGCAACGTTTTTTCTTGATTCTTCACATTTCTGGCAATAAAAAAATTATGGCGTGATTAATTGAAATTAAAACCATCCTATGTTTTAAGTTGGACGAAATGACATACAGTATGCAAAATTATAGAGAGTTTTGGAGAGTAGTTTTGGAGTCCCTCGCGGACAAACACTGTGACACGTATATTTTATATATAAAGATATATATATATATGAGGTCTGTCATCAAAAGCTCTTGTATAGCGGAATAGTGTGACGCTAATATTCATACTCCGTTTCTACGTTCATTAGCAAATCATTGCTCTCTCGGATACATCTGGCATTAATTTTTGACAAAGTTCCCATTGTGCCATACTCACAGAGTCGATTATATGTTAGGGGAATAAAAAAAATCATGTATTTCTGAAAATATCTGAGATGAAAGATTTTAAAATAATATTAGCTGACCCGGCACAAACTTTGTTTTGCCATATAAATTATTTCTAGAGAATATTTTGGTATTCAAATAAAAATTAACTAACTTATTGTAAGTGTGTGGGTATGTAGTATATGACTGAAAGAGAAATGGAGCGCTGTGAACGATGACGGCCTATAAAAGTAACAAAACACCAAACATTCATTTTTTTTAATTCTTTGAACTTTTATTATTTTAACTAATAAATTTCAAATTATATCTCTATCATAAATTATGACAGTTAAAAAATAACTTTATCAGTCTCTTAGTGCAAGGAGTGTACGATATTTTAAGTGAGTCCATCTTTAACGAACACAAGCAAACTGGATGACTCACCCACGCGAGAGCATGCCGTGTATAATTGTCCGTGGGAAAAACACGATGTGCCCAAATCTAAGCCACAAACAGACATCGTTTGGCCTTGAGACTTATTGATTGTCATTGCGAATGCCAATCTAATTCGAAATTGAATCCGTTTGAATTCAATTGGCACATCTGTAGGAATAATAGGGATTCTTGGTAGTAATGCATCTTCTGCTCGGAACTTGCCATTCAAAATGCTTGCCTCGACAACGTTTTTCATCAATTTTTAATGACTAATCGAGAGCCATTGCATGGCCGTGGCGGGTTCAAATTACGAAGCAAAATAGCCGGAGATCTAACCTTCAGTTGTAAATGGTACGGTGACATGCCTGGCAAATGCAATGAGTTCAAAAACTCTGCTGGATAATTTACAGCTTCGTTGATATCGCAAACTGTATCGATAGATTAATATGACATCAAGTCCCCTGGAATCAACTGTTGTATCTTGATATTCAAATCGTTGTCGTCCACATTTCTTGCTGCCAAAATTGCTCTTCCTGCCAGCTACTCATGATCCAAGTAATGTATGTGTATATTGGGAAATATCTGGTCAATGAGAGCATTTTGCGAGTTAACGATTGTGCAGAAATCGGTCGGCAATTTTATGCATCCAGTGTTTTCATGTACAGCTACTTTTCCATCTCCGATATCTAACAGTTGCTTTGAGAATGTTTCAGCGGATGGATCTTGAAGCATTTGAATGCGCGTATTTACTTTCAGCTGTTTTTGTTCAATATTACTCCGCATTGGTGATGATTTCGAGCAAGTGTTGATCTCATTAGCGCACGTTGAACGTGGATTGACGTGACAATGGTTCAGGTGATGTTTCAAGTTCTGGTAGTTGCACTTTTCGTGACTCACAACACATCCCGGCTGGTTCATTTTTTTAATTTCAGCGCATTACAATGCGAACATTCCTTGTTCATAGGACCAATTTCCACATTCGAATGAGCGTAATATTTAACATCGAGCTCATACTCGAATGCTATACAACGGAATGAATCGGATGTTAATGGTCGATGTACTTGTTGGCGTTGTTGGTCAGTTGCTCTGCGCGTGTCAAATACGAATCGACACGCTTGTCTTTGTTCTAAACGTCTTTGTTGATTTTGTTCAACTCGTGCCTCTTGTGATTGCGATTCACGCAACTGCGCCATGTTCACACACACATCTTCATTATCCTGTTGGATTTGTTCGCCTGTTCCTTGAGGTCTTCTATTTCACATGGCTGTAGATTTAGTCATTCAACGGCCAAATCAGACCCTATGCGTCTGGCTGGCATTCTTCACTGTACAAAACACACAAATAGATCAAATTGGAGTACTTACTGCTAGAAAACAATATACTGATAATGTATCTGTTCTTTTATTATTTTACCTATACGTTTCACAATTATAAAATACGTATATATTTATCTTTTAATTGAAAATGACTCCAGAAAATTTTGCACGCACTGAGTATTACAGTTTTATTAACTGCGTTTAATAATAAATAAACTAATAAATAAGATCTCATAAATGTCTGAAAATATTCAGAAATGGTCTATACAGGTAACACAATAGTTGTTGGCGGGAGCTGGAGACACGTTTTGAAAACTATTGATTTTATGTGAGATCACTTAATTAACTGAACGTGAGAGCTACCTTGAGCAAAATGGCAATAACTGTGATCTCGTGATATTTATTTGAAATAATGATAACGAAGTAAAAGCGATTAAGTTTTTCGCACATATTTTTGATATTTTTGTTTTATAAACGCTGCAATATATGAATTTTTAAATTAAAGATATGTACAAAAAAATAAAAGTAAATAAACTTTTCACACGCCAAATTTGGTGATTTTTGATTTGCTGTAGACACCCCTTTTGCTAGGGTAACCCATGGGCAGGGTGATTTGAACGGTGGAACAGATAAAAGTCACATCTGGCGTGAAACCGATTTTCGACGCCAAGCGAAATAAACAACACAGGCAAAACAATTGCGCATTTAAGGTTTTTAATTAATATCTTTTAAACTAATTGCAATATCGGAATGAAAAATAGTTTACACATTATTCTCAGACCTACTGAGTATACGCACAAAATTTCATAAGAATCGGTCTAGCTGTTTCGGAGGAGTTTGGT
This sequence comes from Trichonephila clavata, assembly GCA_019973975.1. Classification (NCBI taxonomy): domain Eukaryota; kingdom Metazoa; phylum Arthropoda; class Arachnida; order Araneae; family Nephilidae; genus Trichonephila; species Trichonephila clavata. The sequence continues at coordinate 45,153 of BMAO01021873.1, forward strand.
TACAAACACTGTGACAGGAGAATTTTATATATTAGATATATATATATAGCTGTAACAATATTACAGACATTTAACATTTAAACCAAACACTGATAATCATGAAGTGAAATACGTATGTGTGAAAATATGTCAGTTATAATTTAATTAATATTATGCTCGGTTCCATTTGGATTAGCCTTTTCACTGCAAGGAATTCCCATAAAGTAATAAATTTCTTTGATTTGTTTACTTCAATGATTGTGATGTTCTTTAATTACATTATGCTGTAATTGTAATTAGCTTCAGTACAATACGCAAAAGGGGAAGGCTTACAAGACACAAAAGTGATTCTAACCCCATGTAGCAGTCCTAAATTCGCTGTTTTTAGATAATGTTGCATCCGTCTTTATTATCCAATTTTATATCTCTTTGTTTTAGTGCTTTATACATACGTCTAATTGCTATTTTTAGTGGTCTCTTAGTGTTTATTTTTAATGGTTTAAAGAAACCACTAGCTGAAAACCTCTAAAAATATGATCTTTTATTTCGAACTTTTTTCAGTTCCCCCATGAAGAGAAAATTCTCACTCTTTTAAAAAATGTCATTCCTCTCGATTTCTAAATTGACACATTTTAAAATGTTGTGCTTTGTTCTAATTTTATCCCATCTCTTAACTGTATTCTGATAGCAGTCAAGAAAGAAGAAATTGGCCCCACAGTCTACATCCCATTTAGGTAACATAAGCCGTTGTGGGAGACAAAGAAAATATATAGTATGCCGTTTTTCCACATACTATTTCCTTCACATTGGGAGGGACGGGGGGGGGAGTCAAGGGTTAGCTACTATAGTGACGTTTTTACGACACTTGCCCTTCATACAAGGGGGGGGGGGTTCTAAAGTTTTCGGAATGGTGACCCCATTTTTTGTACAAAATTTTTGTTCGGCCCCATAAACGCTGCGCAGAGTTTACGCATGCTTAGGTACTTCTATAAACGCTTTATTTGTAATACACTCATGTCCATAAATTAAGGATAATTCAGAATCACACAGAAATTGAACTCTAAAATAAACATTTCACCTCTAGAATTATCACACACATCTTGAAGAAGAATATGCAGATTACAGGAAACCACCAGATGGCGCGGATAGTACGTCACGATGACGAGAGTGTAAAAGAGGGGTCAATAAGGAATGGTGGCAAATAAGTAAAATTGTTCACAAGCGCTTTAAAAGCCTTTCAGTGCTATGACCGCATAGTTGTGGCACAAAGGAAGCATTTGGATAATTTTTTAAGTAGTAGAATTATCGGACGACTGGAATGTGGACGTACACGGCTGGAAGTATCCGAGGAACTTGGAATCGCCCATTGTCATCTCCAGGCTTTGGCAGCGATTCCAAGATGATGGTAATGTGAGTAGATGTTACAGCACAGGTCGCCCCCGAGATACAACGCCGAATGAGGACCGGTATTTGACAGTTACTGCCAAAAGAAACGGACAAACAAATACCTGTCTCGTCAGCTCTCTTCAGCTACCGGTACGACAGCTTCAAGGCAGACCGTGTACAGACGCTTAGGGCACATTAGTCTATATGCTCGTAGGCTTGTCAGATGTGATCCCCTTACCGCAACTCACTGTCGCCTGCGATTAACCTGGAGTAGAGAGCATGCATTGTGGACACCGCAACAGTGGTCTTGTGTGATGTTTTCCGACGAGTCCAGGTTTAGTTTGCAG
>BMAO01021874.1:0-58523 GCA_019973975.1 Trichonephila clavata
CTCTGAGTGTTCATCCTTGTCCTGAAAAATCATTCCGAAAGCGTTTACTTCTTTTTGAGAATTCCTTCGAAAGTGCAACACATTTAATTCCTTTCCCCTTTAAAGTTAGCGGGGTCTACAGGGGAAGATTTTATTACTCAGTTCGGCCTCTTTGTTGCTTTAAAACCGGAGAAAACTCGTCCACAGCTGTGACGTTGCCTTGTGCGAATTTTGGGTGGAAAAAGCGGGTCCACGGGTTGTTTGATCGGTTAAGTCACAATAAAAGTGAAGAGTTAAAAAAAAAACTCGAAAGAAAGAAACTTGTTACAAAAGTTAAAAATACTTGTTTATTTTAAACAAAACAAAATTTAAAAAAATTAATTTAAGAAAAATAAACTATTTTGGACTAACGATTTGAGCCAGGAAAAAGTACCTTGTATTTATTGTGGAATATGAGACTAAGAAAACACAAATACATCGTAATGTTTTTAAAAAGTAACTATGTAAAAAAGAGTAAAAGTGACCATCTCTCTCTCTTTTTAAACAAAAAGAGGATAAATGAAGTATCGTTACATACGACGATTATGTTTATGAAATGAAATCACTCTATTCAATTATATTTTAAATTTAAAGTAACATAAAGAGGGATTTCAATACTTTTAATTTATATATATTTTAATCCTATAAATGATGTTTTTATGTTAAATTAATTTTTCGGAAAAAATCTAAATTTTATTTCATAGTCAAACTTGTACTAAGCAAAAATACCTTCTTTACATAGGCATTTGTGACGGAGCAAAAAGCAAATTTAGTCAAATTTTTTATTTTTATTTTAATGGGAATATATTTTTTTTCAAAATGTAAAAGTATTTCTAACCATTTTCTATTAAAATTTAATTTTTTATTTTTCTGTTTCTTTAGTGTTAAACGGAAAATTCACCGATAAATACAACTTTCACACAATTCAATCATTACAAATTCTAATGAGAGAAAAACTTCTCCCAATTAATTTTGTCTTTCAAAACAGTACACTTAAAACAATTTTGCTCAGTGAAGCTAACCGACAATTCCGCAGTGTATTCATATTAATTTTTTAAAAAAAATTAACATTCGGAAATGCTGTATTCAATTTTTTGAGTATAAAAAAAATAATGCCTGCTGTGGAGAAGACAGAGAATGAGATGTGATGTATGGTTTTGAAAGAATGTTTTCGTACATGTAGAGTATTTTTGAAAATTTAAATATCACCAAAGCTGATCATATGATTGTAAATGAGTCTTATTTTAGAATGTGAGCTGTGGGGTATCAAAATAAACATTTTACTTTTAAATAGCCAAGGAGTTTATACTCAATATCCTCTTCATAAAATTGCTTACAACTTTTATTCAAATTGTAAAGAACTGAAATATAAATATCTGACTTACTCCAGTCAAAAATATTCATATTATGTGAAAATACTGTTCCTCCACTTATTTAAGTACATTTATAAGCTATAGCCCAAAGCAATATTTATTTTTATAAACGAGGCACAAAAATTCAGTTATAAAAATATATTTTCATTTTAGAACATATAAACCATACACGGATTGTAAGACCATTTCTAAAATACTAAGAGTTTTTAGAGGAACAAAAACATATAATTTTGGGTAGTTCAAATTTTAATATAATACGCAAATATATATATTATTAAGCAAATACGTTTGACAAGAAAAAAGTAATTTATTTAAATCTTGTATTGCATGAATAAAATAAATCAAAGATCCTCTGAAATAAACACAATTGAAGGGAAAATGTTTAATTTGCAATCGAGATAGCATATAAACGTTTCTGTTAGAGGTATCCCCGAAGTGACGCAATCCTATTCGGTAAAAAATAAAACTTACTGCTGGAATCATACAATTTCCTAATGAATGGGTGAATCCGAATATTTTTTTCATTTGAACTGTTTGGACGGAAATGGCTAAATAGGAACATTTAATATTTACAAAATTAACCGTTATAGTTTATATAATTCTTAAGATTACAAAAGGTGTATTTCGGAAGCACAAGTTTTAATAGGAGTACGGCTTATGAAAAGTAGAACATATATATCTGAAGAACTATGGTTTGTTACCTTTAAATATGTGAGTGATTTTTGGGGTTTATTGGCGCAAGAGCCGATTTCGGCTATACTGCGCCAAACATTTGTTTTAATATCTGTGGTCTAGACGGGAAGAGAGAAAGAAAGAATGAATTGAATGACAAGAAAAAGGGTCGAAAATAGAGAAGGATCACTAGGGTACCCCGGGTTCGTGAAGCCCGTGTTTGCCAAAGACAGTAAAACCCCGTGGGAAAAGGAAAAGATCACTAGGGCACCTCGGGATTGTGACACCCGTACTCACCTAAAGAAGGTGAGCCCCCTGAGGGGCTTAAATATTGTGAAACACAACAAAGTAATATTGGAAATCAATTCCCCAATTCATGTTAATAAAAATGTATGAAAAAACTGCAAGACTTATTTTTGTATTTGTAATTATTATAATTTTTCCTGAAAACTGCAATTTCTTGTGCGGCACCCGTCAAAACCGCTGGGCCCTCACTTTTTGCCCAGCTCACCCCTACCTAAACCAGCTCTGCTCTAGCAAGTGAAAATGCCGTCTTCTCTGTTTATCAAGGTTATGTATTGCAGACTGCATCCTGTATGTTAGATGTTCGTTTTTTTTCTTCTACGTCAATCTGTTAAAATCTGAATTTAAAATTATATGAAATTCTTAACATTCGCAACAATGCCCTTTATAATTTTTTTAATAGTATATGAATGCGTCTTCAAACATTACATTACATTTATGTTGACTTTTTAATTAATATTAAGTATAACTTAACGCAGAGATTTTCTGAATTTTAAAATAGTTCAAAAACTCTTGTAGATATGATCATAATTTTTCATTCCTGTGTTTTAGCTTCTCAGTAGTGCTTCTACTTAAAAATTTATTGTATATTCATCAAATTTTTCAGCATAATTTTTGCTCTTAACATACAGTTTTAACCGAATTGTATGAAATTTACGAAATGCATTAAAATGCTTAAGATTCTTATGTTAAAATTTTAATTTAATATTTTATTCGAAGAATTGTTAGTACTTATTTTAAATAATTTTTAACTGAGTATGTGCACGATACATAAATATTTTTTCTGAAATTTCAAATACAATTTCTAACATAAAATTCCTAGTTTTGTATGAAAATCTGGATATTTTCTGAATGTTAATTATAATAGATATCCAGATTTTAATTTCTTGTTCTTCAGTTAGCTTTAAAAAAATAAATATTTAGAAATTTTGCATAAACAAATATGTTTAAAATTTTTTTTCAAATTTATCTTTATATTTATTTATATGCGTAAATGTCAACTGTAAATGTATCCGAATATTTTTAATTACTATTTATTCAAATATTCAAGTTTAAAAATATGAATTGGTATAAAAAACCCCTCATTCATGTTTTCTCTGAAGTGAACTGAAACTCAAGCATTTTTTTTAATTCAAATATAATTTGGTGTATTGTAACAATACGCGCCCTGAACACCTGGCTTTAAAATTAAAAATAAATAAATAATGGATCTGAATTAGTTTTTTCATTATTATTTTTATGAAAGCGTAAGAATTTTTTACAAATAATTTGATGCAAAAGTTTAAAAATTATTCATTTTTAGTAGTTGGAAAGTTTAAAAGGTTTTAAATTTTGAAGCGTTCGGTTTCTTATTAACTTTTTTGACACCTTCTAATGAAATAATCATGGTTTAAAAAGCTGAAAACATTGGTTAAGAGAAGAAAAATGAAGCAATTAAATATAGTTCTAGATATTATATAGAGATTTATATATTTTAAAAACTTCTTTTTCCGTTTCATCATTTTAAGATGAAGAAAATAATACGAGTTAATCAAACAAAGAGAATATACTTAAAAAGTTATTTGTCCAACTATATAAAATAGCAGATTACAGTCCCAACTTATTAAAACTTCAAATTAATATAAAATCAAAAGTGAGTTATATAATATTTTATTTATACGTTGGAACATTTTTCAAAACTTGAAAAAAAAAAAGTTAAATTGCTAAAAGTGCAAAAAGAATTTATTTAATTCCAACGCAATAATATCTCAAATGAAGCTAAATTACAAACACTATAACTTATAGTTCGTTCACTAAGGTGTCTAAAGAAATCCTTCCCAACTTTTTTACGATTGCTTCAGGGTCAAAACGCAGGGTTCCCCGAGAGCTGTAAAACTTCCTGTCAGTGACCATTGTGTCGCTACAACCCTCCCTAATTATCTTTCATGGTGTTAAACCATAAAAGAGGGGAAAGGATTTCAGAAAAACACGGCCTACCCGCTTTTGAAGCACTCTCTTGAAGTGAGAAAAAGACGTGTGGTGCGTTTTCGAAGCATCTCTAGACGTGCGGAAAAAGACGTTCAAACCGCTAAGAGGGTTAAAACCATTATAACGAGTTCAGGACCAGTATGGGATGCATAAGACAATAGTTAAACAACCTTTGTCAAAATGTCTCCGGACTATATTCCGACTATCATGGTGTTGCAGGTCGAGATGTGATTCTTCTACTGATAATGGCATTCTTGCTGGTTGTCATGTCCACTGTTCCAGATACAAACATCTGGGAATTTCAGAAAAAAGTTAAAAGGAAAAATAGATACCTTACTGATGTTCCATTATGCTGCAAGTGACGTCGAATAATGCGAGCAGTCACCAATTGTTATGGAACAGACCGTATTTGTTGTGATATGAGATACATAATGAGGTGGAATGATCCATCACTGCCATGCATACAATATGCCTGCCCTCGCGTGTAGTGGTGCTATGAAGTTGGTTGTACCACTTCCATCGGTCAGTGATTTTTCCATCAATTTTCAATTATCTTCATTTAAATCTCTTCAATTTTCAGAAGTATTTCTGATTTACTTTCTTTAGAGGTATTGCTGCTCTTCAGTTATTCATGTTTAGTGTTTTATCTGATGACGATGAGAGGTTTGTATTATTTTCTCCATTATTTCATCATACGCGTACAATTATTTTATTCGGTTCTGCTAATCGACTGGATTCGAATCCCGTAGAAGGCATAGATGTTTGTAAATATATAGTGTAGGCGGCATGGAGGAACTCTAAATATTCTTAGAGCCGAAAGTCCTCCTGGAAGGTTGTTGGTTAGAGAAGAGGAGGGAGAAATAGTTCCCCTCCCGGATGTTTTCTTTAAATTGGGGTGAAACGGAGCCAAAACGTATCATCACCTGCATGGTGCTGAAGACTGCGGCCAAGAGGAAAGACGTATTCTAGTCATGATGAATTCCGTGGGCCTCAATCGGATACCGTCGATCAAGTGGTACTATAATAACAACAGCATTTATGAAGTGCAAGAGAACTGTAGTAAATTGAGTTTTCTAGTTAAGTATGTAACTTCAAATGTCAAGTTACACTATAGACACTCTCCCTCTCTATATATTTTAGTAGTCTAGAACTAGTGACAGTCAGCTTTTTCTCCATAGCTATTTTATTTACATCTTGTTTTAACTGCGCCTAAGAAATTGTGAGATTCTGAAATAATACTTATTAGTTAAAATGAAATGTTCCAGTTCTGATTTTGACAAAAGCGGTTCTCATTTTGGAGAAATTTTAGAATTGTAATAGCGTATGAATAACATCAGAATCTTTCACATTGAGATTAAAAAGATATCACTGAGGAATATGAACATATAAATATTAAATAGCAACACTTATTCAGGAAGTCAAGCATTGTTGATGATGTATCTATTGTTCTCTCTCATATATTGAAAAGAAATTTTTTTTATCTCTATGCCTTTGTAAGTTATCATAACCCTTTTTCAATATTTCCTCTGTTGATATGAAATTTACATCTTTACCTTTTTTTTGTAGGGTAACAGCCTATACACTCGCTTGTTTCTCTGCTGAACTGCAAGGCCGTTGCGGAGATCTTGCTCGTACAACATTCGTAGACTTTCTCAAACGTTTCCAGTCTCTGAAATGGAATGAATGCTCAGATATTGACCTCATCAACTTGAGATCGAAGTTCTTGGATTTTCTTGATTTAGAAGAGGAGAGGAGGGGTATCTATTCCGAGGTTTTCAACACAAAGAGAAGGAGGAAGTAAATTTGGAAGATTATGTAATACGCACAGAAGAAAAAGTCGACGATCAAATTAGATTTTAAAAGAAGTATTGATTTGAAATTAATAATGAAAATGGTTTATACTGTAATAAAAGTTTGAAGATTTTCAATTGGAATAGTTTTTTTAATACAATACACAACTTTTTTTACGATTTCTTTTCAAAAATACTGAGGGTGAGTTCTGAAAAACTGTCGATTGTAATCACAATTGTGTATGAAAGTCAAAATATAGAATGAGACATTAAAGATAAGACATAGCTTTATTTTTTCACATAAGTACTAAGTACATTGAGACATTTATCATACCACTTGATAAGCTTCAAAAAGCCCCCCAGGGGAAAAAAACAGGGCTTTGCATACGGAAGAAGCGTTTAAAGACTTCTTTGACTTCAGCGTTGCTTCCAAAGCGCTTTCCCATGAGATTCTTCTTCAAAGCCGGGGACAGATGAATATCTCTTGGTGCGAGCTCAGCGGATGTTGTAGGCGCTCCCAACCAAGAGTTGCAATATAGTTTTGCATTGCCGTCATCGAAAGTAAACTCTCATTGTCATCCAACAATAGAACGCCAGATTTAAGAAACCCAGGCCACTTTTTACAAATCCTCTACCCAATGGTGTATCGGTGTTTTGCGCTTTCACCTGCTGTTTCGTCGTTCGTCCATAGCCTTTAAACGCTTCTTCCGTATGCAAAGCCGTGAATTTTTCCTGGAGGGCTTTTTGAAGCTTATCTAGAAGTATGGCAAATGTCTCAATGATTGGTACTTATGTAAAAAAACAAAGTTATGGCTTATCTTTAAAGTCTCATTCTATATTTTGACTTCCATACACAACTCTGACCGCAGTCGACAGGGGAAACTCAATTTCCGACTCATCCTCGTATATGTTTTAATAAAAATCAAGCGTATGAAAAATTAGTAATACTACTACAATGAGAATAATTTAGTAATACTACCACTGCCCCCCCAAAAAGGGTCTTAGCATATAATTTCATTTTTAATTTTTATTAAAACAAATTGTGAAATATTATTCTCGACTTTAGAAATTTGAATTTTTTAAAAAAATAAGACTTGAAATCCGTATTAAATTTTAATAATAGTGGTAAAAGAATATTTAAACGTAGTATCAAAAAAGGCTGTAATTAATTTCAATATAAAAAAATTATGGAAATCATAACTTTTTCTTCAGATTTTGGTACTGAACTTTTTACATTCCTACAATATGAATTCTTTATGTAATGATGTCTAATATTAAATTCTTCGGATCAAACATTATTTTTTATATGATATTTGAGTCAATTTAACCCATAACACATTTTACAGACTGGAATAACTTTTTGGCTTTTACTAAAAGCATGAAATTAAAAATCACTACTGTTCATCAACCAATACTATTAAACGCACTGAAAAAAATGACAAAAATCGTTTGAAATATCAGATCCAATTTGAAAAACCAACTACTTAAAAACAGACGATAAACTAGTTTTCAAATGAACAAAAAATATCGTATTATCACGCAATAAATCGGACGGATGATTATTCTGGCAACTCAGTGAAAAACTCTCATTCATATAAGTGTTTCAAAATGTATAGTTCCATATAATACATCCTATACATGATTTCCTTTTCATTAAATGTTAATGCAGTTTTAAATTACGATGGTAATAAATAATAAATTCTAATAAATCTTATAATGAGTTTTAGCACCAAAAAAAAATTTGCAAATTAAATATTTATTTTATTTTATTTTTGTCATAAATGGCATTAAAATATATCTTAAAAGTTTTTTTAAACAGGTATTGTTCTTTGCAGATTATTATCTTAAGTTTTATAAAGAAAATGTGAATTGATTGGTAGTTTATTTACGTCTCACGCTGAAGCAGCACGAGGGAGATTGATTTTGAGCCACGGGCAACACAGGAGGTGGCGTCTCCTCTTTAAATCTTCCACATCATACCAACTCAAGGATTTTGAGATAAAATAAATTCTTAACATGGGTTCGTGATTATGTAATGTAATATTAAGGTATAAATGTCAAATGATATTTTTGTAAGTCACTCAATGTTGAAAGAAAATTTGAAGGTCAGTTTGTTGTATTGAGTAAATAAAAAACTTTTCAATTAACTAATAAAATAAATGCATTTGACAGGCTGAAATTTTATATTAATATTACAAGTACGAGGATGGTCCCAGAAGTCCCCGATCCAACAAGGAAAACACAAAAATTTTGGAAGAATATAGATTTATTTTTCAACATAATCTCCTTTCAGCTCTACATACTTTCCCCAGCGATATTTTATACTCTTTTTATAATAAGAACTATCTTGCTCCTCAAAACAGCAATTAACTGCCAAAATCACTTCTTCATCGTTAGAAAATATTTGACCACTGAGCCATTTTTTTCAAGTTTGGGAATGGAAAATAATCCTAGAGGACTAAATCTAGTGAATAGGGTGCGTGAGGTGCAATTCAAACTTTAATCCATTAATTTAGGTCATTGCAATGACGGATTTATGAGCAGGTGCATTGTCTTGAAGAAACAACACTTTCTTTTTAGCCAAATGCGGCTACTTAAATTAACCCACGCGCATCCCAAAAAACCGACGCCATGTCCTTGCCTGCATTAGGGGAAGGTCTTTGATTTCTTTGGAGCCGGTTCTCCCTTTTCAGTCCATTGTTTTGTGGTTCTTTTGTCTCGGGTGTGAAGTGATGGACCCATATTTTCCCCATGGTTATGAAACGGGCCAAAAACTCTGCTTTGTTGCTGTGAAACTTTGTTAAACACTCAATTGAAACATCTTCACGACACTGTTTTTGCTCGAGTGTGAGCACACGCGGCACCCATCTTGCACACAGCTTTCTCATGTCCAAATTTTCAGATAATATGCGTTGTACCGCATATTACCTGAAAATTTGTAGGCATTTTTTTAAAAATGCCTACTATGTCTACTAGCACGTGACTTTCAGTCGACGACCATGCAGTAATACTTTGTGGATTTCCTTCACCATTTCTTGAATCATCACCTCATTTGGCCGAACACTGCGTTTCTTGCCTTGGCAGCTCGTACGGCCTCTTTTAAACTCTGATACCCAATATTTTATTGTTGTAAACGAAGGAGAAGATTTACACACGCCCAGAGTAGAATCTATTTCAGCTTTTATACTGGTTGGGCTGAGGTCTTTAAAATAAAAGTATTGTTTCAATTTTCTCCATTTTCACAAATTCAAGGAAAGCGTTCATTATTGATGGCTGCCAAACAAATACTAAACAACATGGCGTCTTCGAACTCGAAACATTTGCTTTATAGATTGCGTTCTTTATAATACAGTAATATTTTTCAAACAACTACCGCCATCTCTAGGTCAAGTTGGGTACTTATGGGACCAACCTCGTAGCAATTGTACTTTGTTTTTTACATCGGGAGGCTGTCATTTTTTCCATTATTTGACTCTTTCTTTTTAAGGAATAATTTTCTTCGTAGACTTCCTTATATTTTTACCTACAATATGGTTACCATTTAATGGGCTCATAATATTGATAATTACACAAAAATTACTTAAAAAAATAACTATTTAATTGAGAATATAAACTTAAAAATCAGAAAAACGTAGTTTATTATATTTATATTTCATTTTTCTTAGATTACGTCATTCCGCTTCACATGTATGGATCATACTTCTTTATGAAAATCTATATTATATCTGTACATATAACCGGATATTATTACATAAAAACCAACTCTTAAAAATTAAATAAACTTTAAAAACCTGAAAAATAATCTTCGGTGTCCAATAGATGGCCGCGGTAGCCTAGTTGTCAAGATAACGGACTCGTGGCTGGCGTGTTATGAGTTCGAGCCTAGTAATCACTAAAAACCCGCCATGTAGGGGAGCGATAACAGTTAAATCTGTCGAAAGCTCAAGCGTCCTCCCTTTGGTGTGGTAGTTAGGAGAGGGGGTGCTCAGATGTCGTCTCTTGACCATGGTTCAAAATAATCACCAAAAGTCCTCGAGTAGCTGAACAGTGCGACGTTAATATTCACTCACTTGACCTCTGGAATACTATAGATCCTTTTTAAATTTCCATAGATCGCAAGAGATCTAGACTCCATATGGAATCTCTGTTATACAGTAAAAACACTAGGAGGTCAATTTCACAAGTCTCAGGAAATTGAAATAGAATATCTCTACTTCATTTTTCTGACAATTTATCTTCATCTTTTAACACTTTTTATAACTTTTGAACCGCTTCAGGCTGCCTGTTCCAAATCTAGAATGGAAAGAGAATATTTGTAAACTACAAGCCATTTCTCTTGTTTTCACACTGAGAAGTAATCCTCTATCCTTAGGTCTTCGTTAATGATCTTGGGCACAATTAGAGCCCCATAAAGTTAAAACAAAACCCCTTTATTATCTTTCGACATAAAACATACTATAATTTGAAATAAAATGTGATAAAAATGGAAAATGTAGGAATGAAATTACTGCTTTACAAAACGCGCCTTAGTCAGAACAGAAAAATTATAAATTAAAATCAACAGTTAAAGTTAAGCATAAAATTAAATGTTTAATATGAAAAAAAATTTAATTCAATTTGTGGTAACCGGCTGATTAAAATTGTCCTATTATTTTTACTTAACTCTCATTTTAAGTATGTTCTAGGTCAAAATTTTAAAGTCTTTTTTTCTCACATTTTAAAGCGTTCAATTGAGCTGAAATTTTCTGTACACGATTGTTTTGAATGACAATTCAATAATTTAATTATAACTATTAAAAATTAAAGGATTTAAAATAATTATTAAAAGAATTAAATTTTACTCACAATTCCAATTGGGTACTTACGTACTATTGCAACAGCGCCATCATTCAAGATAACTTGCCGAATTGGCAACCCTAATAACAAGTCCCCTTTACGCTCTGAATTTGTAACCAAGCACTTCGTTTCATATAATGCTGCCTATACAGTTTCGATAATACATGAGTACCCCAACTATTTACAACGTGAAATAGTTGAATATTGAAAAAAGCAAATTAAACTATACCCTTGTAAAACTAAATTATCTCTATATACATATAAATTGATGTTTGTACATAGGACCTCGCTTCACTCCAACACCGTTCAACCGATCACTATGAAAATGGACATGTATATGTATTTTTTCGTGGGGAAGGTTTTTGTGCTTTCCTCTTTGTTGCAGCTCCCCACCAGGTGGCTCAACAGCATATCAACTTCGGCACCGTTCAATCAATCGCCAAGTTGCTAACGTGGTCTCCAAAAATGATGTCAAATTGACTCTACCACCAACATTTCATTGTTTGCATTGAATCACCATTATAATGTAAGGAACGTCGTTGCTTGCGAATATCACAATTTTAATATAAAACAAATACAACACAAAGTAATATTGTCGTATTACACATCCAGATATAAATTATTTACACTATTTTAAGCGTTCATTACACAAGTTTTGTAACAATGTGTTACTTTTGCTGAGCAGAGATCAGCTTAGGAAGGTGTTTTCAAAAATCGGCCCACAAGAGAATTACGGGGAGTTACAAATAATAATAAAAAAATCCCTTTTTATCAGCTATTAGACCTTTAGTCTTAACATTTAACAAATATGGTTTTTTTGTTCAGCTGAGATATGCAAAAAGCTTTTTTTTGTTTAATTTTCAATTCATGTAAAATTAACTCATTAACCCGCAGTCACTCGCGCCTGTTTTTGTACCGTCGTTACTCGCGGGGTGTAGAGAACACCCCAAACTTTTAACACGTTTATTTAAATATGAAAAAAAAATAAGTCAATAATGATGCACACTTGTAAAATACAAGATGTTTTTTGTATGATACAAATAAAAATATTGCTTTTCTTTTATACAAATTAGACTGACATTATTTTAAAATAAACCTGCAAAATTTTCATTTTAAAATACATAATTTTGTATTTTTTGTAAACCACAAGAAAAACGTTTATACCAGTAATAAACTTACTTCGTAATTAATTTTAAGGATAGTAGAAATTAAAAAACAAATATTTTAATCATTTTCCAAACATGCAGAGCAGACTATAAACATAACTGAATTGTTCGCGGAAAGTTCTCAGTACCCCAGATAAATTTTTGAAGGTCGTTACGTTCCAATCGTCCGAGCTAGAATGATTGCATCATGCCTGAAGGTTCAATGACCTAAAATGAGTAGCTACTGTAAAAATCGCGGTTCTGCGCATTCTTTTTGAAATTTTAGGAGGCTTTTCTTGTCATTGGGGTGTACAGAGCACCCCGCGCGAGTGATCGCGGGTTAAAAACTTCTTTATCCTTCATTCTTTATTGTTTAATTTTTCAATTCACCCGTGTGAAGAACGGATATACTCTGCGAGTTAAAACTAAATATTGAACAAATTCAATTTGCCTCAACTTCCTCTTTCGCTCTTAACAATTAAGGTATAAAAAATTATGTTACACAAAATCTGAAGTTTGAAAGAAAACCCATGTGTCGTTTTTACCGTTGTTATTTTAAAAATCTTATTATGAGTTTTGACTGCCAACATCTTTCAGAAAACACGATACGGTTATACGATTGATTATGTAAAGAAAATTAAAGTTGAGAGTTAAGAGGGAAGATAGTAATAGCAAATAGTTGATAATGGAAAGGCTGTTTGCGTACAGTGCGGAATATGCTTTTGATCAAGTTCCACTCTTCCTTTAGAAGAGGGCGTGAAAGTATTAGGATGGTCTGCCACCCCATTAGTTCTGTCAGATAAGTAAGATTTCCTTAATTTTTTATAGTTCAGTCTCGTGCAAGAGATCTCCCACCATACATTAGCAATTAATCAGGGAGATAAATTGATTCATTTTAGTTTAATTTTATATTTGTGGTTTGTTATGATTGCTACACCTATAGCTGCATATAGCTCCATTGGAGACTTTTCAGGATCACAAATTGAGAATTATTAACATAGAACTTTTGATTACATTACAAAGTTCAGTTATAAAAATGAATTTTTTTTTATATTTGTGACCAATTAAACCATTTTGGTTATAAAGAAAGTATTTAGTGCTATTTCTTCAATCTTTTTCTGGGATTGTTTTTCTGAATAATACTCTAAAACAAAAGTAATATTATGTGAATAGAACTCATTAAACAAAGATTATTTAAAATAGTTGATTTACTTCAAATGCATAACAGGTTTCCTTTGTTCAATATAAGACTGTTAATAACATGAAAAGGGATCCCATAAATATCTAACCCTAAAATAACCTACCCCACTTATCCCTCCTCATATACTTGTGTGTCGTTTGTGTATGTTGCGTGAAAAAATGAACAGCAGGGCGTAATGTACTCATCCGTAACTCCCCATCGCGGGAGGCCCAAGGTTCTAGGGGACCCAAAGCCTGACTGAAGCCAAGTACGTATTTAACCAATCTATAAAATATTAACAGCAAAACCTGACTTTGCAGGGAGGCCATAATATTCTCCGTTACTCTACTGACATACAGAGTATATTTTTTCATTTATTTTTATATTTTCATGTAGTTTTACGGAGAGATTTATAAGTCTAATGCTTAAAGGAGATACTTATAGGAGAGAGAGATAAAATGTGATATGCCGTAAGGCTTTTTTCTACAATTCAGTCGTAAACTTGATTTTGCCACTTAATTTTCTCGATATTTATTTTATTATTTCATTGTTTCTAAATTAATATACTTTGATCTGACTTTTGATTGACTACGAATTTTTAATTTCCTTGTATTGCAATTACTTTCTTCTAATTACATGTATAAGATTACATACTACGATATGTATGGGATTATATACATTCTTAAGTACTTTGAAAGGTCATACAAATTGAAGGACTTCTGCATTAATATGTGGCTGAGAAAATGCTATTATTTTGAAGAGGATTTATATTTCTTCTTCAGAAAAGACTCGGAGTTTTTGCCGAAAGAGTGCGCAGCAGACATATATTAGAATTCTGTAAAAAACAGCCGGTTTAATGCATGCAGGCCTATGTTTACAAGCATATCCCAACAGTAATGCACATTCTGTATTTGACCTCCATCAAAATAAATAAAAAAATAAGGCTCAGATATACCATTAAGAAGGATTTCCTTTTGCTTATCAAGTAAGGTTTCCGTTAATTAATATGTATTTGCTATATTGATATATATATTATCACAAATATATAAATAAAGTAAGTGAAAAGAGCTAGATACTTCATTTAACTGCGAATTCTACAGCTTAATTTCCAAGATGAGTTCTTTTGTTTTTTTCTTGATTGTAAGCATAGGAGGTAAGATGGTTTCCTTTAGATACTTCTAAATTACAAAATTATCTTTCTATTTTTCTTTTTATGTATGATATATATTGTGTTTCATTAAAAAAATATCTAGACTAGTGATTTTTTAAAAAAAGTTTTGTTGTGGATTTTAAAATATCTAGCCGTGTTTATATTTCATCTATTGTAATACACCCAATTCTTTTCCTATACAATTTTAAAATAACACGGTTCGCAAATATACATTTTTACGCAATTTTTATATTTTAGCACGAATCCCCCCCCCCAAATTTAATTATTATTTTTTGACAGTGTAATCAAAACACGCTCAGTTTATGCCCACAGGTGTGTGAGTGACTTGGTCTTTACATGTATCGAACATTTTCTAACTCATGATCCTGACACAGAGTGTGCATTAAAATTTCAACGCAATCGAGTTTTTCCTAGAAAAATATCAAGAATTATATGAGCATAGACAGTTAATAACGAACGAAATTGGACGTTTGAATCCCTGCCGACAGCTGTGATAGACATACCTGACACATATACTAATGAGAGCCTTTTTGATGCAATTCGTCATAAATGTACCCGCTTGTTATCTAGTAGCGCAATGAATAATTGTTAGTAAACAATTTCATTCCTAATTAAAATTTGAATTTTTATGTGTTGTATGTAGTTACAGACTGATTATTTTCACTGTTAACTAATTTTAATTTTTTTTCGTTATAAAAAAGAATGGTGTTTGGTTTATAATTATGTAACATGGGACTTCATTATTATTTTTTACTTACGTTCTTATTTTTCGGGGGGGGGGATGAATATTTGAAGTTTTTTCATTTTACACGATTTTCTTAAAGTTTTGGAACATATTACCAAATTTACCATATGCCGCATGTATTTTTGTACACGTTTTTTCTGCACGGTTTTCTAAGGAACGTATCTACCGTGTAAAAAAAGTGTTGGGTGTATTAACTTTAAATTCATGATATATAATACAAACATTATTTTTTTATAATTAAATATATAGTTTCAAGTCAAAATGCTTACAGTATGAAACAAATAGTTTTTAATTACCACCTTTGCTTGCTTTTTCCAGCTCTAAATGTAGCTTTCAAAAAAGTACTATAACAGAATGAAAAGTTTCTCTTATATATAGTTATGAGAAGTTATCTCATTACTTTATTTTCTATATAATGAGAAGAATCCGAGAATAAAAGGGCAAATCATCGAGAAATGTTAAGTATTATGTTTCTTTTATCTCAATCCATACAAGTTATTTATCCTTTCTTTGTTTTATTTCTTTGGATAATTGGAATAATGCCATCACACTTATTTTTATTATCATTTAAAAAAAAAGTTTTTCGTGATGCTGTAATAAATTCATTACGTATTATCGGGACAATACCAACGTTCAAGATAACTCGCCAAATTGATAAACCCGACTACGCATGTGTCGTAAGGGCTGCATTGGTAACCATGTGCTTCGTTTCATGCAATGACACCAATACGGTTGTGATAGTACATTATTGCAAGCTCTTTCAGAAAAACATCGCAACGATTATCTGGACTGGAATTGATGCGTGACTAAGACTGCTAAGTCTTATTAACAATCAACAGAACTAAATATTGTCCAGGAAGCTGCAACAGCTGCAGGTGCATCGAAATCTGAAGACTTTATTAATGCAGCTTCAGTGATTAATTAAAGACCAAGAATGAATTTTGCGAAAAAGAACAAACAAATAGAACTATATAATACGTGTAAATTACAGTTTTAAATTTTGAGCTATGAGTATAAGCAGTTGTACAATTTGTACAATAGGGGTTGTTCCACCGTTGAACGGACAGGGTGTACCTCCTCCTCTAGTATTTAATTATATTATTTATTTTATAATATTATTGTTTGTTATATTTGTTATGTATTTATTCCTATCTCCTGCAAGAAATGAATTCAAAATTTCGTCTCCTACGTTTGGACATCAATGGAATTGTAATTTTATATTCATTTGTCAAAATTTTCAAAACGTCATGTTTTTCTAACGTATAATCCCAAAAGATAGATTCTTCAATAGAGTCAGAAATATCATAAATGAAGGCCTTAAGATTCTTTAAAAAGAAGTAAACTAAGCACGATAAAAAATCGGCTATCAGGAAAACCAGCGAATTGGTTCACTACACCAAAAACGACATTCAAGTAATTGGGAACTATGCATTTTTAGAGACTGCTTTTTCCACATGCACTAAATCTCCCATCACATCTACCAGATGCATCACATCTACCAGATGCATCACATCATGGCCGACACACTTGCTATTTCTCTCTATCGATAGCTTCTGTAGCTATACAAGCCATTGCAGTGGCCAAGCTAGTAATTATTGATGATGGTTGTTATGTTGTTGGTGGATCACTGAGTTTTTGGTGCCTTACTCCACACCTGCGGTGAAGGGTTGTTATTTGTAAGAAAGAAGGGTGTTTACCTTTGAGCGAGGGTGACAGAAAGAAAAGTTCCTTTGTATTAGCGCAATGCGCTGGATAATTATGTGTTAAGAAAAGATAGTTAATTACTTAGTTCTTTTGAACTTGACGGACGTGCTTGGTTTTGTTGAATCAAGACAAGAAAGAATTCTGTCTTTGGTTTTAACACGATGTTTCAGGGCTTGGATTTATTGAAAAATAATACAGAAAGATATTACACACACACATCGGTTATCTTCTTAAGCTTTTATTGCCAAAATTGCTGTTAACAAGAAATTTGCGGCAATGCTAAAATTAAAAAATGTGGTTCATTTTCACGTTCTTCTTTTTTTGCTCATACACTTTCCATGCAAAAAATGAGTTAGTTATATTACCCCTCAAATTTTGTTCCACTAATTTAGAATTAACCTATTTCCGTAAACAATATGTTTTTTTTTTACATTATATGTATATACAGTCGGAACTCCATTTTATGTATCTCTCTTTTGCGAATTTCTCAGTCTTGCGAAATTCTTAAATTTTGTGAACTCTTTCCAGGAACTAAGAACATTTTACGATTTACTTCGCAAAATAACCTCCAAATAGCAAAGTGAATTTTCTATTTCTTTCTATTTCTATGAACTTTTTCTCTTGTGATTCGATTTTTTTGCTACTTATTTTTAAAATATTTCTAGACTTTTGTATGATGAAATGATAAAATCATTTGAAACAATTCGACGTGGATTACAGTTTGAAGAAAATACGCATGAAGGGGTTTTGGTGCACTGAAAAGAAACACTTTTTCAAACAAAAAACGCAATCAAAATTACAATAGGCTTTACCAGTAATTAAATTTAAGGACTAATATATGTGCTAATATATGTTTAAAATTACTGGTTATAAAGAAATGTATGTTTAAAATTACTTGTAGGGCTCAAATTAGAAAATATTAAAATCCATTAGATTTTTATATAAAATTACTTTTATAAAGTTGAAAATACCGTGTATTTCTGGACAATGTTCTTTTTTTTCCTTGCAGATTATGGGTAAGATATACAAAATGGTAGATATTAATTTACAAACAAGGTATGAATAATTACTTTTATAATAATGTATCGTGTTTAGGAATTTAAACTATGTTTCGGTGGTTTATAAAGTATATTGAAAGATTAATCTCTGTTTAACGAATTTTCTATATAACGAACTTTTTTCGGGATTTAGTGACTTCGTTTTATAGAGGTCCGACTGTATATGAAATTATATAATAATTTTTTTTCATTTCTTTAAAGTTTCATCTGCTAATTTTCTCAACTACTGCAACGAAGAAAAGTGTTTCGACTTATCACCTTTCGAGGAACTCCAGGAATTAAACTTTTTACCAGATAAGGAGGACCTTAAGAAAATATGTCCGTAAGTTGTTCTACCAATTACTCTCACACTTCTCTTTTTTTCTAAGTTATCTGGGTCACAATAAAAATTTCTAGATCTGAACGTAATATTAGTGGCTCCACAATAAAATTTTTTAATATTCTTCGGATAATATTCTGGAAACACCGCCAAAACTTATCATAGCCCTTTGTTAAAAATGAATTTAATCTAGTTCGCAGTGACTCTCAAAATTTCTTATCAGTTTATTTCTTACGTACAATCCTTTTTTTCTTCTTCTTTTTACATGCTCCTACTGTGTACTATAATATTAGGTGGATCAGTACAGCGATTATAAATTTTCAGGACAGATGGAGAACACCTAGAGTATAGGAAATCACATTGCAATGCATGGTCGGAAACGCTTTACTGCCGTGGTAGTAAGGACACAAAACACAAGGAAGACAGGACACTAAAAAGCAGAGAAAACATGCTTATTATCCTTAGTACAGTAAGAAACTAAGAAAAGAACATTAAAGAAACAGTGATCGTCATCAAAGTAAGTGTTCAAAATTACGACCCAGGGCCGTGATGTTGGCCACACATCTCCGGCGCATTGAAGATCGAATGATAGCAAAAATAACCTACGTGTCCTGGACTTCTCCAGCAGTTGCCGCGATGCGTGCATCACTGTCAACGGGAATTTCGTGCACCAGTGTCTTACGTACTCCCATAAGAAGTAATCAGAGCAAGTGAGGTCTGACAATTGACTGCACCAATGCACTGAACCTTCAATGCTTCGATTTAAGTAGAGCCATCTCAATCTCATACACCTGCCAAAGACTTCACAGCATTTTTGCTGTACTAAGCATAATAAACATGTTTTCTCCTTTTATTCCTGTCCTGTTTTTTTCTGTTTTGTGTCGTTACTAATACGCCAGGAAAGCTTTACCAACTTGTATTGCTATGTGATTTCTCATCCTCTAGGCTTACTCTGTCCTAAAAGTTTGTAACCAATGTACTGATACACCTTGTATGTCTCTTAAAACATTATGCCTCTAAATCAGTGGTTTTTAAACTGTAGACCGGGGACCCACGAGGCTCACCAGCTTCTTTCTAGTTAGCCCGTGAAGGTCTCTCATGTAATGTCAAGATTTTCCTCTTTCACAGACTCTGAAAGGCCCCATGGAAAAATTGAAAGATGTGCCATCTAAGACTAGATCACTGAATTGCCTCCAATGAAAACAAATTAGTAGAACATGTGGTTCAATCAAGACTATTATATCAGTTTTTTATTGTTTGCAACTACATAGCCCAGAGTTTCTCAAAATATGGGCACTCCCCTCTAGGGGGGCGTGATAACTCTACGGGGGAGGGGTGAGAGCATATTGAAAAGTCGAAAACAAAAGAATATTTTAAAAATTATTAATTTACTGAAAGTAAATAAACAAAAACATTCAGACATAATAAAAATAAAATGCACATTTACACTGATTTAATACACTTATAAGTGTACCAGCACTTCATGGTGTATTTTATAATTAATTTATAAAACTAAGTTAAAAACATTTTTAATAATTACCAGTGACCCTATGAGCTTGTCATGTGTAAAATTATGCACAAAAACTAACATTTTCTTAATAATTTGTACTGTTTACTATCAATTCCTTAACTCCTGATTAAAAGTTACTCAAATCGCTCCCTAATGCCACCATTTTCCACATTGGCGTGCGTGTATGATGTATTAGGGGGAGGGGAAGAAAAGGGATAAATTATCAAATCCTCTGAAATAAGTAAATCCTTCGCAAACACTGTCAAGCGCTGCCTGTTTTAATTGCATTCAAAAGCCATCGGAATAATTTTATGAAAAGCAGTGCACAGAAAAGATCGTACTTCGGAAAGACGTATATATACTTGGTAGAGATGTGAGTACAATTCAGAAATGCGTGACAAGCTGGACACAGGATCATCTGAGAACACGATGAAGAGACATTGCATCATAAAATTGCACAATAGATCACACTGACAGGCACCATTCACCGAATCGTTTGTCAGGAGCAGTTTGATATGGTATGTGGTGTTCAAAAACACTTGGCATCATCAGCGGATATCTCTGTAAGCAGTAAATTAACAACAACATGTTGATTTAGAGTCTGCTGCATGCATGGCAGCCAGTCACTCGAGTTTCTTTAAGCACTCAGCACAAAGTTTCTCACCAGATTAATGTCCAGATTATTGCCAATGAATGGAATAGGGTACTATTTTTGGCTGAATGGCTATTTATGTGTGATGTGGATGAGTGACAACCACGTAGGTTTCCCGGGGAAAGTGCATGTCGTCGAGCGTCCCACTTGCCCCCCACTAGGCTTTATGGTTTTGAAACATAGATAGGTTTAGATTTTCGGATTGCGTTCATTAATTTCGCGCATTACGGTAGTTTGACTTAAGATCTGTCAACATGTACAGAATTGGATTTGTCTTTGGTTCCACCATTTGTACAAGTACACCTCCGGGACCTTATTCCAACAGGACAACAGCCACATACCGCAAGACGAATTCTTAAAAAAAGCCTGAGTGAAATGGTCTTATTTGTCTTCTTAGTAGCTCACGCGGTCTCTTTCCTATAGAACATGGGTGAGCTGTATCTGTAAGGAATTGAGATTTAGCAATGGATTTGGCTTTCGCAAGGAATATACCAGAATCCTATTAATGATCTCACTGGCAATATCCTTTGCCTCTATATTTGCTCGTAGGGTCTTTTAAATAAGCAGTTCATATTTCTACTTGTTTCTTTAAACTAGTAATCGCCCAAAGATTGATTGTGAGCTACTAGTAGCTCGCGGTAACATTTTCGGTAGATCAAGTTTGGCTAACTTTGATTCCTTTTTTGATACTTTCTCTTAGCCACCTCTTGAAATTATTTCAGATTTGAAAAGTGAATTCAACAAATGCTTCCACGATTTCTAAAGGATTTCAATTGTTGTACAATTTGTCCAATCGTCTTTTATAAAAATTGATACATAAGAGTACTCCATTTGTATCATGGGGTACTTGAATTTTCTAGAACAGAATGCTGCAGTGGAGTTTAAACTGATTGAATTTCAAAACGCTTTATGTATAAATAGCTTTCTCCAAATTCTGAAAATACACTGCTGGCCACCGTAAATGCAACACCAAGAAAAACAAGAGATAGCACAACAAAATTTATTTTGTAGATAACATGTTGACCAAGTATCAAATGATTAAATTTATAGACTTCTGTGAAGTGTGGTTCCTGCCAGAATCAGTAGCCAGAGTAGACGCCATTGTTGGAGATCACCGCTGCCACACGCCTCGGCATTGATTCAAAGAGACTTTGGATGTGTTCTTGGGGTACAGCAGACCAAGCAGCTTCCACACGTTGCCAAAGTTGATCTGGTGTGGCAGCTGGGGTGTAATATGGGTCAACCGTTGAGCAACCATGGACCACATGTTTCCTATCGGTGAAAGATCCGGAGAGCGAGCCGAGCAGGGAAGCAATTCAATCTGGTGATTGACGAAGGACCTTTGGACAATACGTGCCACGTGTAGTCGCGCATTATCCTGTTGAAATATGGCTTTGACCAAGCCCTGAAGGTAAGGAAGGACAACTGGCTCCAACACCTCGGAGATGTAGCGCTGGCTGTTTAAAGTACCGGCAATGCGTACTAGAGGAGTGCGAGAGTGATATCCAATACCGCCTCATACCATAATACCCGGTGCAGGACCAGTGTGGCGATGCATAACGCAACTGTTCAGCATCCTCTCTCCACGGTGTCTCCAGACTCGAATCCGACCATCGTGGTGTTGCAGACAGATGCGTGACTCGTCAGTAAAGACAACTTCATTCCATTCTGCCGCCCACATCCTTCTTTCATCGCACCATTGGCGGTGGAGACGTCTGTGGTTCTGCGTCAAGGGTAGACCAAGCAATGGACTTCTTGCGGACAGACCACTCTGCTGTCAACGGCGTCGAATGGTACGCGCAGACACTGAATGATGCGTTACAGACTCAATGTGTTGTGCTATGGTTCGTGATGTGACTGATGGATCCGTCATTGCCATGCGCACAATTTGGCTGTCCTCACGTGAAGTGGTGCAGTGAAGTGGATGCGATCGACTACTTCGGTCCATCGTACCTTCCTGCATCCAACGGTCACATATCCGCATTACCGTTGTTTGGTTTCGTCCAACACACGACCACCGATTTCCCTGAAAGATAATCCACAATCTCGGTAGGCCACTATCCTTCCTCTGTCGAACTCGGATACTTGATTAAAAGCTGATCGCTGTTCTCTACGAGACATAACTGATCGTTTTTTGAAAAAACCACAACAGAATTGCCGAACTTGAAATCGTCGAAATCTCCAAGCCTTAAATAGCGCTTTGAGGTGGCGCCACAGGTGTGCGTGATGTGTGTCTGCGCTGAAATTCTCATCATTTGCATATCTTACCTCCGCTAATGCTTGTTGTAAATTTCATGTTATTTGCGTGTTTCCTTCAGGGTGTTGCATTTACGGTGGCAATGTATTTATTTTCTCGTTCCGTAAAAAGAATACTCAATTTTCGATCAGGTTTGTCTCAAAATGAACATAATGTTCAGCTCCACATATTTGTGTGTACATATCATTTTATTTCTAGTATGAAATTTTTTAAAAATGAATATACAGAAATAGACTCATCGATGAACACTTGGGAACTGTATTCGAATGGTTGTCACTATCTACTCTTCCAACATTAATTTGTTAATGACAAAAAAAAAAGTTCTGTCCTTCTCATTATAGTTAATAATTCTCATAAAAGGAATGTGTTATTATCATTTGTTACTTAAAACTAACTAACTTTTTGCTATAAACAGTTTAATTAAAATTTATTTCATACTTTCTAGAAATTAAAATTTAAAAGCAATAAAAAAGTTTCGATTTTTTTATAAATTTTTTTTATTAATATCTTATTAATAAACATGTAAAAGAAATCTGTACATATATTTGTTATTTAATACTAACTAACGTTTTGTTGTTTAGCAGTTTAGGTATCCGACTATCCTACAGTAGTAAATTTTGCCAAAAATTGATAAATTTTTTTATGATTTTATTTTATAGACCATCTTATTAGCTTAATAAAAATACCATTTATTATTTTCTGTTCACTAGAACAGAAACTATAAGTATTTTAGTAAAACTAGATGCCATTACTTTAATTATTTACTGCAATTTTTTTTGTATGTTCTGTATAATAGTAGAAGTGTTTTAACATTCAGATTTATCAATCACTGTTTTGTTACAAAATTTACAACCCCATATGTTAATATAATCACTGTTTTTTAAAGCAATTTCATATAATAACTAAGATAAAGTGCTCTAGATTTTGTAAAAGTTAAAATTAAAACCAAAGCAAAAATTAAAATGTCTCTTATCCTGAAGGTCATTTTAAAAATGAATAACATAGCAACACGTCAGAATTGAAAGTTTCTTCATAAACTTTTGGTAAAGAATGGGCCTATTTATGTTATTTTTTGTAAATTTTTACCAGTTTTTTCTCATTTTAGTAATAATAATTTCTTTTTCTCTTCTTAATTTTAGTATATTTTTCTAAAAATGTACTATAAACAAATCTAAAAACCACAAAAAATCCCTAAATCTCTATTTTTTTTAAAAAAAAGTTGTCGCAAGTATTCAGATGCCTTAATTAAAATTGATTTTATATTTTCAAGAACATAAAGTTTAAAGGCAATAAAAAAAATGTGAGATTTTTTTTTATAAAAAAAATGTGTGTTGGTTGTTTTTTTGACTGGTAGCTCACAATATAGAATTTTAAAACATTACGGAAACTCAAAAGCTTCATAAATTTGGCGAACACTGACTTAAATATTTGCATAGGATTGTTAATTCTGCCATTTCTGTTATCATTTTATAACTGCACGCATCTTTTTCAAAGGTATCAATTTTACTTTGGAAGAATGTAAATAAAATGAAATTTCAAAATAAAAATAGCATATGCATATAATTGTATATGCATGGATTACATATAAAAACTGGATAAATTACTATAGTTAGCACTGTGAGTTAACTGTGTTACCTAATTACAAATGCAAAAAAAAGCGGCAAACAGATTAATATTACTAAAAATACTTCTTTAATTTTAGAAAACTTTTAAAATTCCTTGACTGTGAATTCGAGAACATCGAAGAATGCAATGGCGTCGGAATTGAAGAATTGGCGCTGTCACCGAATGAATCCGTAGCTGCCCTTTCATCTCTGCTTTTGACCATAGGAAGCATTTCTGCCGATATTTGTAATGAAAACACTGTTCTTCACCACGGTAAAACTTATTTAATTGTAACTAATGAGAAGGCAAATTGAATTACATTTCAGTTTTAGTAAATATATTATATTCAATTATAATTAGTATTAAAATTTTGATTTTTCTTTCCCAAGTAATATAATACGAAGTAGGGGTTTTTCCTCATTCACACTTATAAAAATTATCCTAGTTACAAAATTCTAAACTTAGTTTATTTTAAGGAATTATAAATATTGTTCAGTATACCTATCTCATTTACACAATATCAAATACACAAAATACTTTAATATACAAAAATAATAAATGAATGATATGCTAAAACAAAAAAAAATATCCCCTGAGTGAGTTATTTTCCTTATCATTATTATCAATATTATGAGAAAGTATCGAAGAACTTTTTTTCCATTAGAAAAATATATGACATTATGTTGAGATATTTTAATACTTTTACTGTTTATTAGAAAGGAGTCTATATTAGAACGAATTAGCATTTGAATTTTAAGGAAGCTATGGATATTATAATGATTATGTACCGAGGCCCCTTAAATTCTCAAATAGTTTAAAATTGCATAAAAATTGAAGGGCCTTATACATTTGAGTGTGGTTTGCCAAATAATAATAATATTATTGTTGTTGTTGTTCTCCCACGGCAGAGAAAAATGTCCAGAGTTCAATTTGTTGTCGTTTGTTGTGTGCTGCACTTAAAAATAAGTTTTAAATTCTATGTAAATGTGTTAAGTGCCAACAGGTAAATATTAACAATATCATAGCACTAGAATGCATGCTGTATGTGTCTTTCATCAACACAAATAACTAACCGAGGAATTTCTTCACCTTTGCAATAATGGGAAGAGGAGCTTCGTTTTGCATATGTATCACTATGTAAAGGGCATCAGCAGCAGCAAGATATCATTTTATTCCTTACTCAATCTTGGTTGTATACATTATTCTTTAAAGAAAAAAAAAAGAGCTCATAATAATGGACGCAGAAAAACTACATTAAATTAAAAATCCAAGAGTTAGCAGGAATTTCTCAATTAACCCATTATAAGCCTGATGTAAGTATACTAGAGGCAACTTAATTAATTTTAAAATGTGCATGGGAAACTGTTTTCCCTCCAAGCACACCTAGCAACTTCATGGAGTATTGTTATTGTGCACCATAAAGGAAGTGAATATCTCAATGTCTTCTAGTTAACAGATTTTTGTACCACCTACACTACCTACTATGCTCTTTGTGTCCATTTGTGAAGCCACAATAGAAATACATACATCTGATAAACGTGATACTCTAGTACAAAGCCGATCACGCGATAACCTCCACATCTTCGACACGTCGCACCAATGAAACGAATTGATAAGAGTGACTGCACTTAAAATGTTCTACACTCAAGAACCAAAACATTATGACCACCCCTACATTTTGCAATGAACTCGCCTGGATGACGTGGAAGGCACGTGATCAGGTGGAAGTGGTATTTAACTGCTGCTGGAGAGTCTGAAGAATCATTCTTTCACTTACTTCTGTGTGTGATGGGAAAGGCTGCGGATCTAAGCGACTTTGATAGAGGGCAGATTGTAATGGCTCGAAGGCTCGGAACAAGTATTTCCGAAACTGCGCGACTCGTGGGTTGTTCGCGATCTACATTTGTTAGTACTTATGCAAAGTGGATGAATGACGGTGAAACCAGCAATAGACGACATGGTGTTGGACGTCCACACGCTATCAAAGAGAAAGTCGTCGGAGACTGCCTCGCATGGTGAAGCAAAACCGGAGCCAGACAGTGGCTCAGCTGACAGCCCAATACAATGCAGGGCCAAGTAGAATAGTATCGAAGCACATTGTTCAGCGGACACTGTTGGATATGGGGCTACGCAGCAAACGTCCCACTCGTGTGGCTTTGCTAACCAAGCGTCATTGCCAACTGCGCCTGCGCTTGGCCCGGGAACATAGAGACTGGTCCATGGATCAGTGGGAGAGAGTTGCTTGGTCAGATGAATCATGGTTTGTCATTCATCCCGCCGATGGCCGTGTCAGGATACGCCGTCTTCCAGGCGAACGGTTGTTCCCTCAATGTACAGTAGGTCATACACAGGCTGGTGGTGGCGGTATTATGCTTTGGAGGACGTTCTCTTGGGCGTCTCTGTTACCCGTGGTTGTGGTAGAGCAGACCATGAATGCTACAGGGTATCTGAACATCATTGCGGACCAGTTGCACCCTTACATGGCCTCTGTTTTTCCAGCTGGAAATGGAATGTTCCAACAGGACTACCCCATGTCACAAGGCTAAAATTGTTTTGGATTGATTGCAGGAACATGATGCTGAATTCCAGTTAATGTCCTGACCGCCTAACTCACCGGATCTCAATCCGATAGAACACATTTGGGATGTCATGGGACGGCAGCTCAGAGTTCAAGGACCACCAATTCGCAATATCTCGAATTTGCGTGACCGTTGCTTAAACATCTGGTACAATCTATCTCCGGTCATCTACCAAGGACTTGTGGCATCCATGCCAAGGCGGGTTGAAGCTGTGTTGCGCGCCAAAGGTGGGCCAACTCGTTATTGACAGGTGGTCACAATGTTTTGACTCTTGAGTGTATTTCTTCGGTGGAAAAGCCTTTGTAAAGCTGTAGCAGGTGATTCGTAATCTAGATTTAAAAACATAAACTTCTCCAATATTGCTTTATTCATTAATGTCAATAGCACATTGAAATACGTACGTAAGTGTTAGAAACAGAAAATTTAAAAACTAACTGGCAATCATATATTCTGTACTATAAGATAATTTGATTTGAATACTTCCATTAATTTGCTTACGAATTAAAAAAACACCCGTTACATAACTGAAAAAATAGATCAAAGTATTTGAGACACGGGCAAATATTTTTAAGTAAAAAAAATAACAGTTGGAGAACTTAAGAATAAATCTCTGATTTTGCTCATTTTGTGTAATCTCGTGTAATGGTTTATCATCTTCCAACTTACATGAGCAATATGCATTCTCAAATTCTTTTATAGTTGTGATGAAAACATACTAATGAGAGTTAGTATGTTTTAGATGTGAGATTAATTAGGATTATATTCAATATAATCTCATATCCACAATACGCTTCGGAACGTGCGAAATAAAATTTTATGTTATTAAATTTACATTGAATTTCTACGATTTTAACACTTTCATCGTGGCAATTTGTCCCCTCCTCTGTATTAAGAGTATGCGCCGCTCTTCGTAACGCTAAAATTGAAACAAAACACAGATTCCTTGAAAACGTGTTTATTTTACTTTGAAAAATAATAACCAATTGCAATTCTCACTATAATTATTTATTTGTGGATCCTGGTGGGCCGTGGTAGCCTAGTGGTTAGAGCATCAGACTCCAGACCGGAAGGCCTGGGTTTGATGCCCGATGCCTCCGAGTACTCGCGGAGTACGTGCTCGTTAAATCAGTGGGTCCGAAAGTCTTTTGGGTGGTCGCAGCAGAAACCACGGGTGCAGGGGGCTGGAGAATATTTCCCTCCCCTCCAATTCCATGCCTAAATTGGGGAGGTGGAGATAGGTGGTGCCGCCATCTATCGTGCAGAAGTCCAACCTGTGTGTGTGTGTGTGTGTGTCTCAGGCTCTGACAACAACAAAAGCATTTGTGGATCCGGAGAAACGAGTTATCTCACCCCTCGCCATGAAATTGTTAAAATACTTCTATTTTTAAATTTTGAAGAAATATTTGCCTGGATTGGTTTAATGTGTTATTTTTGACATATTTTGCTGTCTTCAATTTCCTTAGATGCATATTAAATTCAAATAGGATGATTTTATTAACATTTAAACAAAATTTATCTCTTATATTATAAATGTAATTATATATTTGGTATTTAGTTTAATTTCTGAACACACACAGTTTCCTGAAAAATTTGAATTTCACACACAATTGTACTTACTTCAGAGAGTTTTGCGTCTAATAAATTTCTTCTCTTATGAATTTTTTTTATTCCAGTTCCTTATCAATGCATGAAAAATAATGATATTTTTGATACTTAACTTTTATTTCTGTTATATGATTATTTGTAAATATAACCCCTTTATCTCATTTTCAACAGAATACATAGCAAACTTGGATTGCTTCAGAACATTTTTCACAGAATCTTTTGGAGATGAATGTGAGGAAAGCAGTCAAAGAATTACTCTTGGATTTTCCGATTTCATGAAATCATCAGAAGAGGACGAGGAATCTACGAAATTCATATCTTGCATGTAATTATCCAAATTTTATTTACTGTACCATAAGTATCATTTTTAAAAATACAATGCTATTTTACGGCATGTTTTACTTAAGTATATGTTAATTTAACTCATGTTATAAAAATAAATTTTACAAAAATGCAAGTTTTAATTTTAAGGTAAAAGCTAAAAAATTACACACATCCTTCACACTATGACAGGTTTAGGTAACAACTTTTTTTTAAAGAAATTCCTCAGCCAGGGATGGCAATTATTTTGGCTCGCAGGCCACATTGTGGATACTGGAGGTCCGCATTTTTTTCATTCATTTGTTAACTTTGCTTCTAAAAAAAAAAGGTATAAATTTACCACATGTAAAAATCAATAAATATAAGCTAAATAAAATAGATGCAATGTTTGATAAAATTATTTATTGTGCTCTAATTTCATACCTGCAACTTTGAGCACATTTACTTTTAGAATGAGTTTACTGAGACTGACGCACTTTATCATTTTTTTCTACAATTTGTTTGAAATGAAGGGTGAGATGGCTTGTTGAAATTCTCATCACAGCCATCAAGTTGACGTCAGCAACTTGCATCCATATTTACTCTTGTAGATCTCCATGCAAGAACTTTGCTTAAAAAAGAAATTTTGATCCCAACATTGAGAACATTTTCTGCCTGTTTGGTTTTTTGACTGCCTTGGAGCTCCGTAAAATTTTTTTTGCTGCAACTCATGTGGCCCGCGGGCTGCTATTTGCCCATTCTTGCCCGATGGCATACCATTCCTCTAAATTTTCGATCCTTTCTAAAATACCTTACTTTATATACTTTCTAATTTTTCATTGGTATGCACATCAAAATATCATAATGCTTCTTAATAATTAGGCATTACTTTGGATCGGCTGAAGAAATTTAAGACATAATATGTATTAACCGTTGTTGAGAAGCATCGACAAATATTGTGAAAATATATTTGAAATGCATCTAATTTTGTTTTTGTAGCATTTTTCCTATTCTTAAATATAAAAAACTATATTTCATTTTCAAATGCACAACTTATATATATATAATTCAAAAATATACACAAAATAGTTATAAACATAAGATAGCTACAGTCATGATAGTATAAAGTCTTAACCACAGTAGTACTATAGCAAACTCCTGGCCTTAGGAGCCAGGATTGCAGGTTTAAACAAAGTTTTGCGGCTAGCCAACCTTCACCTGTATTTGCCAATACTCTGGGCCATAGAGAAAGTAAGAAATGTCTATAGATGTTTAACTATTATTGCAAATAAAACCATAATCTATTGATATAAAACGATAATATTATAGCCTAAAATAATTACTACAATATGTTAATATCCAAGCTAAAACAATCAGGTAAGAAGACTTACCACGTCAGTACAGCAATAACCATTTTCCCGGGCAACAGAAAGGTGAATATCAGTAACGCATAAAATTAGTAAGTTATGATAGAATAACATTAAGTCTATATATATCCATCTAAAAACTCTAACTTTTGTTTTATAATTTATATAAAATAAAAGTACAACCCAGACATATACAATTAATTTTAAATACAATGTATTATTATTAATTTACTTAGTATAAGGCTCTAACTATCGATTAGCTGTACAACTAATAAAAAATAAAGAATATATATATATATATATATATTCTTTTTCCTTGTACAAACATGCGAGTTGAAATGCTCTCAAATTTCAGGGAAACACCTTTAGAAATAGCGTGCGTTTCCAATCTTCTTCAGACACAATGTGGACAATCCGCACGAAATACATTTGTGAAGGTCATGAGAAGAATTAAACCCATCTTGGACATTGAGTGTGAATTAGAAGACATCGGAAGTTTGAAAGAAGCCTTTTTTGGATATGTAATTTTGTCTGATGAGGAACATGAGGTATATAGATCCGTTCTAGACGAATTGCTGAAAAGACGACGACGATAAAAGTTCACCTGGAAACATGTTTGCTCCATTTCTTATGAGATTTCCAAAAAAAGAAAATGTAATGGCGATCTGAATAGCTAATTTAGTAACAGTGTTTGTTCGTAACAAATGTAAAAGATGGTATAATAAAATTACTTGCATTATGTCTATGTATACATTATTCGATTTGTTTCAGATTCACATGATAGTTTTATTAATGTATCCGGCTATTTGTGACAACGTTTTTTTTTATTTTTATTTTTAAAATGAAGATATAGAGATTTTTTTTATTGTTTTTAAATTTGTTTAGTACATTTTAAGAAAAATATGCTAAAATTAAAAGGAGAAAAAGAAATTATTAATACTAAAATGGGAAAAAATGGGTCAAAATTTACAAATAAAATAACTTAAACACGGTACATTCTGTTCCAAATTTTTATGAACAAATTTTCAATTTTTCAATTCTGATGTGTTGCTACGTTATTCATTTTGAAATGACCTTCAGGATAAGAGATATTTTAATTTTTACGAAAACTAGAGCACTTTATCTTAGTTATTATATGAAATGGCTTAAAATAACAGTGATTATATTCACATAAGGGACTGTAAATTTTGTAATAAAACAGTGATTGATAAACTGAATGTTAAAGCACTCCAATATTATACAGAGAATGCACAAAAAATTTCAGCTAATTATTTTCAAAACTTTTTTAGCAATCGCTGGTCCTGTTTGAGAATTTTCAAAAAACACAATTCGAGTAAATCGCGTTTTAAAGCATGGCATCTTGCTTAAAGCGATGGTCTGCTTTTACTAAAAAGCTTGCAGTTTTTGTTCTAGTGAACGGAAAATAATAAAGTTGGTATTTTTTATAAAACTAATACATGATCTATAAAATAAAATCACAAACATATTTGTCAATTTTTGACAAAATTCACAATTTTAGGGTAGTTGGATACCTCAACTGAAGAGGAGCGTCAAGAACGAATTTTGCGGGAAAAAAAAGAACAAATAAATAGAACTGTATAACACATGTAATTTACAGCTACGCTTTGAGCAATGAATATGAAGAATTTCATAATTTGTACACTGGGGTTTAGTATCGTTAGACAGACGCAGGGGGTATCTCCTAGTTTTTTTTAAAGTTATATTTTTGTTCTAATAAATAATTCTTGATGCACATTTACACACATATGAAATCGCCGAGTTGTATTTAATTTGATTTTTACTATCGTTGCCTTTTGAAACTGAAAGAGGGCTGCCTTGCAATGAGGATCTCGTATATTTAAACTTCGGCCAAGCAATGAGGATGACGCCTGAGTTGGCATCCAAACTCCAAACTTCCACACTGACGACCCGTTGGTGTGGTGGAGTTGTTAGAAGAGGGGGGTGCCAGCTCAGGCGTCATCCGCGTCACTTGACCATGGTTCAAAATAACGCGGTCTGTCGCCAAAAGCCCTCGTGTAGCTGAACAGTGAAACGTCAATATTCACTCACTCCACGCTGACGCGAGGACTTTGAATCTCAAAGAATTTAAAGTACATCCCTATACAACAGGAGCCATTTGCTGTTTCAAAAAATAAATTGTTTCCCATTTGATTGCTTTATCTTCAAACGGTGAATAGTCACACAGTACAATGAAACAATGCATAATTTCTTAGCCGGAATCTAATTAAGCATTTCCTCTTTGAGTTTGACAGCATTTCCGATAGAGCGGGAATGTTATCTATAATTGTCCATGATGTAAATGTCACGTCAAATGAAAATTATTTTTCATACAATTTATCAGCCATCGAAAGCTAAATGCTATTTCATTGACGTAACGTGTAATAGCCTAAGCAGCATTATTTTTCTCTTGTTCGAGTTAACTGCGTGCATTCAACTTTTAATTCCATATGTTAAAAGTCGTTTTAGTAGGCCTTAAATGGAATTTAAAAAATATGATGTTATATATTGATCTATGAAAGTTTGTTTAGCCAGTATTATTAATTATTCAGTTTATTACTAGGAAACATTTGAGCTTTTATAACTTTTCCCCTCAAAAAGACTGTTTGGAGCAGCGTGGCAGTTGCTATTTCAACATTTTTATACATAATAATTTTAGATAAGGGGAATTATTATTATTATTATTGCTTTTTGAAAATATGTTGCACACATACACAATTACCTCCAAAGAATGAGAATAATACTTCTGAAAAAATAGTATCGTTGTTATTTTGTGCTATATTTTACATAAAGCTTTTTTATTCCAATTTCGTTTGTTTATTTTTCGAGTCATTATACGAATTAAGGTATCCGAAAACGTTGAAAATGACCAAATTCAATCAAGACAGATATTTTTGATTTTGATTTTATTGAATAAAGCTATCTTTTGACTTTACGAAACATACTTTTTTTTGTTTTTTCACAACCTAGAGGCCAAGTTACAATAAAGTTTATAAATTTAGAAAAACCGGAAGTGGGTCTTTTGATCTACCAGAAGTGGGCATTTAAATTGCTCAAAATCTATCAGGCGAGTCTGATAACTCAAAATATTACGAATGTATTTCTATGAAACTTTTTGAACCTGATATTTATGTTATTTCTAGAGAATGTACTAAAATATTTCTTATTGTAAGAATACTTTTTGAGTTATGGCTTGTTATTTAAATAAGGGTCTCATAAAAAATGTAACATTTCTTATATTGTTTACTCAATAATCAGCTCTAAAATGTTCAAGTTTTAATTAAAAATTAAAATTTTAGTACATTTTCTAGATAAATGCATCTTATTTGTTTTAGTAATACTTTTACTAATATATGTTTATTACTTTTTTCTCTAACTGCTTTGAAGTTTTTCAAAAATATTGCTAAAATTTCACTTATAATTGTGATTTTTGTAAAATTTAGGTAATTTATTTTAAATTTTGACAGTTACATAGTAATTTTTATTGGTATTGAGTCCTAAAAGAGCATTTATAATGTTTTAGTATGCTATTTTGTTAAGAAATACTCCGAACGTGTTCGGATACCTTAAGTTATTTCTTATTTAAGGCTTTCTTTTGCAACCGTATTTGATAGACGACGAAAGGGAAGGAGATAAATTACCCACATCAACTTTTTAAAAGTGACTTAAGCAAATCTGCAGTATATTCATAGTCATTGTGCAACTTTTGAAAGTATAATTTGATTTCAAAATTGTTTATTTTTCAAAGCTGATATGGAAATGACAAAGGATCCTATTCTATACATTTTGTCTCTTGAGTGCAATAATGACAACAACACAACGAAAAGTGAAGTCAGTATCGTTACACGATATGAGGATAAGACAGTAAGCGTAAATTCTGAGTCTGCAGAGTAAAAGACAAACCTCGTCTTACAATATTTTCATGGTCACACGATCAAGATATGAAATTTTATATTTTGGTTGATTCATTTAGTATGATTTTGCTCTGATCAGCCCATTTAAAACTGCCAATGAACTTCGTTAGTTTCACAAAGTTGTTTATGCAAACGTTCCGAAAATGGAACGGGAAAATATTTTCTAACTTTATGTATAAGGACGTTCTAGATACGAAATCGAGAGAGGAATTTAATGTTGTGAGATTAATTGTGTATATTCCTAAAGCGAAAGTATATTATAAATAACCATTACATATTTAATTTGAAATATGTCTAAGTGAGATTTACTTAGTAGGGTGGCTCAAAAATTTCAATTTTGTATTTTCATTTTACCATAGCGTACAAAATTTATGACTGATACCTACTGAAGTGACGCGCTTATCCAGAGGACAGAACCCGACACCTTTGGATCCAAAACCGAGTAAATTAACCACTATACCAAAGGATTACTTTAGTACGGAGGTTGTTACTGGCTTATATAGATGATACCACTACCAGTGAGTTGGTGGTTAGGCGAATGAACGATATAATGCGAGTGGTCAGTTGGAGGAGTTGTGTCAAGTGAGTTATATTACTTTGTTGGCTGCGTCGTCAAGTGATTGTGACGAGTCATTGGTTGCTCTTTTTGCGGATAGATGGCGCCACGACAGTTCAGAAGGCTTCTTAGTGTAGCCAGGGTTACCAATGAAGTGGCGCGCTTATCCGAAGGGCAGAATGCGGGACCTTTGGATCCGAAACCTATTAATTTTACCACTATACACCAAAATGGTCACTATAGTACTGAAGTTTTTACTGGCTTATAGAGATGATACCACTACAATACCTAACACTTTGTCTTTAACACAAAGCAACAAACAGAAAAAATAGCATAACTGGAGAAGAAAGGTTACAGCAACAAAATTTGTATATGTACCATGTAGTGAAATGTAAAAGCAGTTCTATAGTAAAATGTTTCCATAACTATGTCTAAAGTTGTGTAATTCGACATGTACAAAGTGATTCATAAGGAAATATACAGTTTCGATGCGCTATAAATCAAGAACAATGTCAGATATTGAATGTAATCTAGTAACAGAATTGTATGCGATTATTTTAAGTTTTGTTAGAGACAGTCACAGATATTCTATCTGTGACCCCTTAATCACACGACACACATTGAGTCGGTAAACTCTTTACGCGCTAACGTGTGTTTAGATATCAAATCCATCCATAATGGCTATGATATGCTGTTTCATTTTCATCCAGAATTTTTAATTTTGCGCAAACATCCCGTAGTTTAAATTTTTCATACCATTGTTAGATAGATTTTCTAGTGGAAGGTTTGTTTCCGAATCGAGATAAAAAATGCTGTTTCACAGCAGGTGGGAATTTTATTTTGCTAAATTCAAGAATACAAAAAGCCTCTTTCACTGTAAACATCGCAATTTCCACTGATTAATCACATGACTTATTCTTGATTAAGCTTACATGTGTGTGTGTATGTGGCTTATTGCTTACGTAACTTCTGCGAGGGGCGAAACACAAACTTTAAAATTGCATGTATCCTACAGTTCGCTGAAGTGGTGCCTTTTTTAGACTGTTACTGTCTTACAGCATCTGAAAAGTAAATACTTGTTTATGAATCCTCCTGTATATAAAAACAAGTTCATTTGAACAGTTGCTAATTCTTTCGTTGCGTTGGACGTTACGTTTGTTTGGCACTCATTTACTTGTTCCAAATTTCTGAAAATGAGTCTTCTCATTTATTTGTTCCAAATTTCTGAAAATGAGTCTTGGACGGCATTTGAGTGAAAATATAGCTGGTATGCAATCGGACGGATCTATTCCGGGGAACGACCATCAAAGATTGTTTGAGCCTTAAATATCAACCATTCGATCATCAACCGCTTGTAGATTCACTATAAAAAAGAACATACAGTATCACGAAAACTGGTCGTGGATGCTATAGGATTACAATTGCTTCCAAGGACCCTTATCTGTGTCTGACAGCTTGGACGAGTTCAACCTATAAAATTTCTTTGACCATTGTGGCGTCATCAGGAATAGTGATTCCCCGACAAACTGTTTATAAATGGCTGCATGAAGTCATTTGTATTCCAGAAAACCATCAGTTAGGACGCCATTGACATCTTATAGGATAGCTCAGTCACAATGGCCTCTAGATCGCATCCATTTAACACCACAGCATTGGACTAATGTATTGTTCGCTGATGAGTCCCGATTCTGTATAAAAAACGATTTCCTGACAGATATGGATCTGGAGCGTCCCATGAATTCGATTTCAAGCTCATAATATCAATAAGAGACACCGCTACACTCGTGCTGGTGTAATGGTTTGAGCAAGTATATTCAGTAGACTGCAAAACTAATCGCCTGGTTCATAGACAACTGCTTTAGAAACTGGCTGTAATTCTCAACCTATGTGCTTGTTCATGTCTGGCAGCCATGGATCTTGATGTTATATTTATGGACGATAACACAAGAGTACCTAGAGTGCACGTTGTCATTTACTACATGGAACGTGAGACACTGTTTTGAATGGAAGGACCAGTCTGTTCACCCGACTTGAACCCATTTGGTACAGGGTTGAGAGACGTCGTTCTGTTCTGTGCAATACTCCCCAAAACTTAATAACTTGGAAGCATGTATTCTTTGTAAATGAGCCTGGGCCCCAAAAAATGTGATTGACGGCCTGCTTTACATTACATACCAAAAGTCTCTTTAAGAAAAGCTGACTTTTTACTTAAATTGCCCTTCAAAGATAAATCCTTATTCCTCTTTATCTTGACAGCATTACCATTCACCTCAAAAGTACCAGCCAAAATAGTTATTTATTGAATTCACAAAATTCTATTACTAAATAGAGTAGTCTTTATAAAATATATAATATGTTGTTATTGCTAATGCCACCTGTCTTACGGTGTCAGATCGAGGCCCGAGAAATTCGTCGCGGCAAAGGACTAAATGTACGCCTGCCATTATCCGTAGTTTTGAGCACCATACAGGGGACTGTACGATTTGATTCGGTCCCACCCCAAATTTAGAGAGAACACCCTGGAGGTGTAATCAAAAGCCGCTCACTTCTCTTCCCCTTCCAGCAACCTCACGAGAGGACCTTAGTCGAACGACTCTTTAGAATATCCCCATGCCACAAAGGCCCTATACAATTATAAATATATATGCCTTCTCCGGGATTCAAATCCAGGTCCTATGACATAGCAGTCAGCTTCATATTAACCACTATCCCGGATGGGTGAATATATGTGGGTAAATAACTAAAGAAAATTCAGAATAATATTTGATAATCAAGCGTATACCTGTGAAGTTGTGCACAGGGTGTAATTATTCATAAATAATTTGATTTTTTGTTTTTGTTTTTGTTTTAATGAGAATTGAATGTTTTCCCCTACAATTGCTTTGAATATAGTTTTTGTCACGACCGAATGTTCACTGGCGAATTTCGATGATCAGAATGAAAAGACATTTTAATAAAATCAACACGTTTATTTGATTTTCAAATTACTATCAAGATGTTATTTAAGCGAATGGAGCTGTCCGCTTAATTACTTACTTAAATAACTATAACAATTAATTAGATCACTTGTCTTTGATGATCAGATCCGACGCAATGCTACACATCCTGACAAAATCTCTTGTTTCGTGAAACGTAAGATCTCCTTACTTAAAATCAGAGATATCATCAATTATTATAATTCTAACTTCAATATCAACCTGACAACGATTGACTCATTCTCTCTCTTCACTTGACTTTAAATAGCAACTCACGTTAGCATAAATCCCGGTTCCTCCACAGAAAGTGATTTTATAATCATACAACTGTTAAAAAAGAGCTAGCTAAAAATCATACAACAGTTAAATTTGCCTAGAGCATTAGTAAGAAACGCGAATAAAACTCGTTACACTTTTACTTTGAATTAATAATTAATTAAATTCATTTACATGAGTTAAGCCTACTACAAATTTCTAAAAAAATGATACTAATAATAGTAGCAACTTAAAGACCAGGAAATCCTTTATCAAGATTCGTATGAAAGAAACTCAGAAAAAGTGATGAAAAAAACTGTAAGAGAAAATCAAGGCACTGATATAACGTCTTATTAAGGATTTCCTTTTTCTTATCAATCAGAGTTCCGTTAATTAAGCTGAATTTAAAGTATTGAGATATATTTACAGAAATATATAAACAAAGCAATTGAAAAGGTTAGATACTTAGTTGAATTTCGAACTGTGCAACTTCGTTACGATTCCCAAGATGAATTTCTTTCTTTTTTGCTTGTTTATAGGGATTGGAGGTAAGGTGGTCTTTTATTGCTTTCAAACTATACTATAATCTTTTTAAGTTTCCTGTTTTTTTTTAGTTTAATTGCTCTGTACTTTTAAGGCATCTAACTAGGTTCGGAGACAATTTTTTTAAAAATGATTTTCAGATGAATTGTATTGTTTTAAAGAACATAAATAGGTTTAAAGACCCATAATTA
Organism: Trichonephila clavata; assembly: GCA_019973975.1. Taxonomy (NCBI): domain Eukaryota; kingdom Metazoa; phylum Arthropoda; class Arachnida; order Araneae; family Nephilidae; genus Trichonephila; species Trichonephila clavata. The sequence continues at coordinate 38,610 of BMAO01021874.1, forward strand.
TTAAATAAATAACATGCATCACACCTTGTTTTTTTTAAAAAATATAATTTTTATAAAATTTTAGCAAATTTTCAATGTTAAGAAAAACATTTTAAATAAAAAATACATTGGTCATAATATAATTTTAATTTCAATGATAATACACTTCTTGAACCATCTGAACCGTCACAACCCACAGGGTAAAAATATTTTAAGAAATAAGTATTTTATAAGCATTCAAAAATTTATTTTAAATCAATTTTCATCAAAAGTTACATTAGGTTCTAAGCTAAAAATGGCTGTAAAATGTGATTAAATGTAACTACATTAATATCTGCGGTTTGATACATTTTAAAGGACTCTTAACATAAGTGTAATAAATATCATTGCGTTTTATGGTATTGCTTAAGAGAGTCATCCCATTTTTCGTGCACAAATTATCTTGAAAATTTTTTTCTACAAAAAATACATTTGAAAAGTATTCTTATAAGTTAGATAAAGTAAATATGAGAAAAACAATTTAAGACTCTCCAGTTTTATATATATTATCTCTTCTTCTTCCTCAATAGTTATATTTCTTCCTTTTTCTAATGACCATAACATTAAACACCTAAAAATCACCTTTTCAACCTAGTCGGATACCTCAAATGCATGTAATCAAATATAACATTAATTCCAAGTTCATGATGCATAAAAAAAGTCATAACTCATTTAACAATTTATGAGATTCGGATTCAATATTTAATTTATAAAATAGAAAGTTTGTAATTGCACCATGCATGTTTACTTTACTACTTAACTATGAGTTCAACTTTAAAACATTTGACAAATTTCTCTTATAGTGCTTATTTGATTGAATTTAAAAACATTTAAAAATTAAATATTTTCATGCCTACCTAATGGTCGAATATAAAACCAAATCATCAAGAATTTCAAGATCATTATTCCACTTTTGCCTCAATACATACAGACCAAACTAAAATTATCTTTTTTTTCTATACCTTCATGGAATGTTTGGAAAAGATCATATTTTATTATATTTCGCATTTTCGTTCCATAAAATTCATTTTTCTTGGATGAAATAAGTTAAATGTTTGTTCCCTTTATTTTAACATCGATGTAATTTTAATTTTATAAAAATGTAGATCTCAAATAAAATGTATACTTTTAAATTTTTTTATCAAACAGGTACGTTTTGGCAGCTAAGCCTATGCAGACACGGCAATTCCCATGTGTGGAAGCCATTTTATTAGTGCCACCATCTAGTAGCTGCTCCGACTATCAAATATTTGACGATTGAAATTATTCAATTTAAGCTCTCTTCAAATGCTAAATATTGCCATGATTTAAATTTTTCGAGAGTACCAAAGCTCAAATGATACTAAAGGGATATTTTACATGCCACATAATAATATGATATGCATGCCTACGATTTTAACATGACTCCAGCCGAGATTGAACCCGCAACCCTGAACTTACGAGGCGGGTTTGCTACCTACCTCTAAGGCACCAAGCCCACCATATACCTAAGTTTTATGGTCAACTATACGGCCCTCAAAGAGTTTTTATGCGGCTCGCCTAGAGAGTCAGAAACTCTCAATCAAACTCTCAAATCAACTCAATCAACTCAAACTCTCTGTGCGCGATCTTGTGCGAGATCAAAGAATCGTTTTTTTATTTTTCTTTATTAGGAAAACAAAGTACCTGAAAGTGTTTCTACCAGGAGATCATCTGTAGTTTCGAGTAAAAAGTCACAAGGAGATTTCGGGATTTTAAGAAAAATTTTAACCTAAATTTAATTTTCTCTGTTATCCCATTACTGTTGATATCGATACAGCCCTTGAGGATCTACAGGTTAAATTTATTCACTTGAAATGTGATCACAGAGTGAAGAAAAGTTTTAATGCTATGACATTGACTTTTACAAATCTTTGTCAGCTGAACAATTTCCTTGTATGAAGAAATTTGTGGGAGAATTGTTCTTTATATTTTAGTCGTAATATATTTGTGATCAAAGTTTTTCTTGAAGTACGATGATACATATATATTTGTCTCGTTAAACTGATTCTGTGCTTTGCGAATGTGTGTGCTTGCAGCCATTGAAAATAGGAACTTTGCACGGTAAATAAATTGAAAAACCGCCCCAATTTTATTTAACATTTGTTTATTATTTTTTTATAATGAATGTAATCATTTTGGAAAAGGTGTGGCCTTCCTGTATCTTCTCGCACAATGTGGCCTGCGAGCCAAGCAGGTTGTCGTCCCCTGCATTAAATAAAAAGGCAACTAATCAAATTACCTATCTTGTACTTTACAGTGAATCTTTTGATTGAATGCTAGCTTATTGGGATGAAAAATATAAATTATTCATTTAAAAAAATAATAATGACAATACATTATTTTCATTAGAACTTTAGAAAATCAGTAGTATTTTTTCCCTGTAATCTTTTATATGCAAAAATCATTCACATAGAAATTTCTACATTCCACGATTACATTTGATATATCATTAAAAAAAATAATGCCGTTTAAAATATCTTATTACAAAACATAAATAATTATTTGTAAATATTCTATTATATTTTCTACCATTTTTTAACCTTTCATTTAATTTCCTTTTTTACACATACAATAAGAGTAAAAGAATAATTTTTATCAAAAAAGATTTTAAAATTATAAGCAAAGATGATTATTACAAAAACTTACTGGATTGTATAAATTACAGAAAAAGTTATCCTATGAATTGCTCAAGATTTCATTCGAGATAGAACCTTCTCGGGTATCTTCCTTGATATTTTTTTATTAGTTAAAATTGTCTAGAAACGTTAATTAAATATGTAATTAAAATGAAAAATTAATTTTTTAAAAAAGTTTCTTTTTTTTTCAGTTTCTTCTGCTAACTTTCTCAACCATTGCAATAGAGACAAGTGTACAGACTTAGCTCCTTTAGATGAACTCAAAAAAGTAAAATTTTTACCCGATGAAGATGATCTCAAAAGAATATGTCCGTAAGTTGTTCTAACAATTCAATAAGAATTTCTTTTGCTTATTAAGACATACATGAATGTTTTCTCAGACTATAATATTGTCACGGGTTTTGTATAAGTAATGCTTAATTTCGTTGTAGAATAGTGTAAATGATTTGTATCTGGATGTTTAATAAGCTAACATTACCTTCTGTAGTATTTATATATATATATAAATTTCTTGATGAAAATTGTAATATTCGCAAGCAACGCCGACCTTTGCATTATTATGGCATTTGAATGGAATCTTGGCGAAATATTGGAGATACAGGCAACTTGGTATAACTTTTGGCTACGAAATTTGGCTACTTGGTGACCATATGGATGCTTCTGGAAATCATTAGAGAAATCTATAGCATCGCAATCTGTGATGTAAGCAGATTTTTCGAGAAAACAGTGGAAGGTAATATCACGCAGACCATAAATAGCGGTTGCTTGCTAAATCTGAATCAGTATTACTTCGGCTGTTAAAGAGGACGGTAGGTTGCTTGTGGATAATCTTTAACATTAACATACTTGCGTTTTTAAACTCTAATAGTTTTGCCTGAGTGCTGTAGAAAGAGTGGAAACCTTAAAGGATTTATTGTGCTAATTTTAGTTCTGTATCCTGTATTGTAAAGGGATTTTTTTTTCCTCAGTAAATTTTCATCACTCTTAAAGACTGTTTTGCTCTTTGAGACTGATAGCAAAAAATACACGAACCCCAATCCGCGTAACAATATTATTAAATCAACAACATAATTACCTAATATTGTTCGAATAATGTTTTAGGTACAATATTAAAGCTTATCAGAACCTATTATTTTATTTTATTTCAAGTATGTTTTAAATCGACTTCACAATGATTGTCAAATTTCTTTTCAGTTTGCTCCTCACATATATTTCTTTTTTCTTACATACTACGATCATAAAGTGGGGATTGCGGTTTTTTTTATATATATAGAAAAAATTATTATTAATTTAAACCTACCTATGCGGAAAAGATGTTCCATGGCAAGGAGATTAGGAGAAAAATAACTTTTTAAAAATAATTACAAAAGTTGATACTGCCGCAAAGAGGTTGAATTTTCGAAAAAAAAATGGAAAAAGATTTAATTTTAAAGAGATAATTTTAAAGTCAAAATAAAATTATTTTTCTACAATATAAATTACTAATAATAATGATTATCGATAAATAAGTACTGTGTAGTATAATTTACATTATAACATTTGGTAACATCAGCTCTCTCTCTCTCTCTGTACCGTCGAAACACTTGTAGCTCTTTCTATTTATCATGCACTTCCATTTTGAAAAGAGGTTCCTTTTTCTTAAAAAAATTTAATGCTAACAAAGCTGTTAAATCTACCTGAAGTTTTTTTTTTTCTTGTAAATATTTAGTAGGTGTCCTCTCATAGGAATAAATGTTAAAACGTATTAAAATACCTGTTTTTCTTCAATAATTTTTCATTCCTCGTGGGACAGTCTTTAACATAAAAATTAATTTTTTATTTTGTTTTTCTTTCCTTTTATATAGCAGAGAACAATTTTCTCTGCATAGCTAAATTTTAAAATTCTGAAAAAGATTTTTCGGTCCACCCTATTGTATAGGTTAAATTTGTGGAAAATAAACATTGTACATTATTGATCAATAACTCAGCATGCATTATACAATATTGCAAAAAATTTTCTTAACTAGGTAGGTCAATCTTTTATTAGGTATAATGTACGTTCTTGATTTATAGTTTATCGAAACTGTATACTCTTATGAACCAATCTGTATTGATCAAAAGTAAATATTTAAAATGAAACGTGCAAGAAAATGCATATGTTTTCAGGAATTAAATACAAAAGATAAATAACTTATTATTAGCTGCATGGCCCGGCGTTGCACGGGTTTTCTCTTCCAGTAAAGTATTCTTTTCCGAAATTTCTTTGGCTTCTTTGTCCCGTTGTGAGGGTTTCTTTCCCCTTCTCTTAGGACGGTGGTCTTTCTCTTTCCCTCATGACACCAGCATTTCTGTGTGTGTGTTTGTACGCGAGTGATGCGGGTGATTTCTATAATTATGTCATTAATAATCATTTAGTTTCTATAATTACTGATTCTAGCTGCATAACCCGGCGTTGGACGAGCTCTCTCTACTTTTATAAATTTTCCCTTCTCAATATCAGCATGTCCAGGGGTGGGTGTGATTTCTATATTAATATGCCATTAAAATACCATCCTTCGAAATCTTGTTGACTTCCTTACCCCGTCGTACGGGTTATTTCCCTCACCGCTTAGCCCGGCGTTGCACGGGCTTTTACCGAGTATGTATAATCCCCATGTGAATTTTCTCTTTTTCTCACGAAGCTAGCACTTCTCTGTGTGTGTGTGTGTAAACGCTCTATGTGAGTTATTTCTATAATTATGTCATTAAAATTCCCGTTTTCGAAATTTCTCTCCTTCCAATCGATCTTTATTTATGAAAAAAGAATGAAACACAGAAAATATTAAGGAAGACTTTTCAAAATAGCCAGTATTTAATAAAAAAATATTCATTTAATTTTTAGAGACGGTTTAAAGTTTATTGACTGTGAATTTGACAACATCAAAGATTGCAATGGCGTGGGAATCGAAGAACTGGCAATGTCTCCGAATAAAACCGTCGCTATGCTTTCATCTCTGCTATTGAATGTAGGAAGTCTTGCTGCAGAAATTTGTGATGAAGAGACTCTTATGCACCAAGGTAAATTCCATTAAGTTCTTTTTAATAAAAAATATTGAATTACAATCCATCTTTAGCAAACAGATTTTTTTAAATAATGTAATTAGTATTAATATTTTACTACTGTTTTGTGGTTTTAGTTTACACAATTACTGTTGTGCGCACTAAAAAGGGCAATCTGAGTTAAAGCAATGTACAGAAAAACTCCAGTCATTCAATTTACTAAATTTTACATAAATTATATATTTTTTTCTATTTGATAAATTAAACTAATTGTAACTTCAGAATAATCTGACCAATTATTCACCATATATATTATTTGTGAGCATGCGCGTATGTATGCGTGCGTGCGTGCATGTGTGTGTGTGTGTGCGCGCACGAAGTTAAAGATAAGGATTAAAAATAAAGACATAAAAATAGAATCATAACCCTTTTAATCATATATCCAAATTTTATGCATTGTTTAACTTATACTAATGGCATTTTTATGACTTTTCGGCTTTTTTTATGATAAAATTTTTCAGAAAAATTTCAATGAATTTAACTTGTGGGTTAATATTTTCCCTTTTTTAGTCTTGATTGAAATCTTAAAAAAAGTTTAGGAAGAGTTTTTCTTTTTTTTTATTATTTGTAAATGTTAAATTTTATGCGCGTAATTAAACACATAGCTTAATTGCTAATCAATCTCCACAAAAAATTTAATTTTCTTCGCTTTTATCAGAATTTTTTAAGTGATTTAAAACAAAAAAACATCCTTAATTTACCACATTTTTATATCAATAGGTTTAATAAATATCTGTATAAGAATAATACACTATTTTATTTAAATATTTGTTTTTTATTTGGTTATTTCTGATTGAAATCCGTTATTTTTCATACCAGAATATATTGCAAGTGTGGATTGCTTCAGAGAATATTTCCCAAACAATGAAAATAATGAATGTTTGAAAGAAAGTCGAGAACTTGCCCTTGGATTCTATGAGTCGTTAAATGTTCCAGAAGATGATGAAGAAATTGTTGAACTCGTATCTTGCTTGTAAGTATTTAAATTTATTTCACAACACCATTCAAGTTACTTCTACATCTTTAACACTATTTTATCAAACACTAATGTTGATTATACGTCATAAACATTGAATATATTTTAGCTCAATCCATATGATGAGTATAAGTTGAAGAATTCATTTTGGTTTAAATGTATAGAAAAAAAATAATATATATATACAAAATTTATTAATATTTAGACAAATGGCCGTCTAACATTTCCCACCCCTATCATTTCAGAACTCTTTTATAAGCTTCACTTGTATATAACAGAATCTTTGAACTTAACTTTTACCCACCTTAAAAGGTCAGATTAATTCGAAATTTTGCTCACATGTCCAGGACCGATGACAATAAATAATTTAATAATTTTGTTTCATTGTCCTGATCAGGATCATCAGGATTAAGGATTTCCCATTTTCAGATCCCAACCCGCATCTGGTGACTAATTTCATATCCCATTTCCAGATTTGGCGACTAAAAGATTAAGTTACAACTTAGTTCGATTAATTATAAAAGGCCCTTTTTTAGTTTTTTTTGAAAATTATAATTTTTTACTATACAAGAAACTTGTTTGCAAAACTATTTATTGCAGCCAGTTTTCATTAATAACTTAAATGTCTTAACGACGAAATAAGAAAAATATTTCAAATAGCTTCTAACTTAAAAAATTCGATAACTTGCAGACAAAAAAATTCACACGTGTTTGCTTAATTTTCGATCAATAACAAGAAAACTTAAAAAATATTAATTTATGTTACATTCCAATACACATTAAAGTTAAAATATTACACATCCATATGTATGACAGACTACTTATGGCAAACAAATATTTCTATAGGTTGAGAAGCCAATTTAAGTTCAAATTAATTAACGTCAAAACAAAACTTAACTTATACAAAACCTTAAATAGATCAATTGGCAATTATCAAAAATTGAAGGTACACGAAAAAGAAAAAGCCCCCGCCCCCAAGTGGGTTGATTCTGCTGAGACCGATCTTTGGGAGTCATCCATTGGCAATCAATCGCTCCAAATAGTCAGATGGATCAGGCTCGCGGAGACTGCCTTTGCCTGTGTTAGACTGTAGGCTGCTAAAGAAGATGATGTATGGCAGAAAATGATTTCAGAGTATTCAGTAGCGCCTTTTATCAAATATATATATATATATATATATATATATATATATATATATATATATATATCATAAAGAGGGAGGTATTAGTAATCATATTAATAACACATTATTGCTTCAGCTAACGATATATTACTTTCGTTGAAATAACGGGATTATAGGCTTTGGATACCCTATAATTCAAAATCATAATTTCTTTATGCTCTAATTTTAATTTTTGTAATTTATTATTTTCTACTAAGAGACATTTTTTCCATAGAAAAAATTTATTCCTCTTATAAAGGGATTATATACTGCTTGCAAAAACTGGTAAAAACAATAAAAAAATTATCTCGAAAGCCTCTAATTTTTTATTTTTGTATCGCCTTTAAGGTATCCGATTATGTTTGGAACCATGAAAAAGTTAGATGAAAAAGCATATAAATGAATAATTATTTTGATATTTAGTGTCCCTTGAATTAGAATATACATATAAAATTGTTTTAAGAATATTATAATTGTAAAAAAAAAATCAAATGTATTTTTACAGCAAAAAATGAAGAAAAAATGTTATTTTCAAAAAAGTCTTTTGTGAAAAAGGCTTCAACAATAACAAAATAACAATATTTTGCCTATTTATAGCTAAGATGTCTGTACAAAGCCTGAATTAAGATTTTTGAGGTAATAATTTAAAGGTAAATTTATTCATATTTTAATATATCAGAGTAGAGAACTTTATAACTATAAAATTCGGTTATTATTTCCACTCTGAAATAATGGGAGTTCTTTAAAAATCCTACTTCAGGCTTATAGCTATATATACGCAAAATATTATTTTTATCGAAACATTTTCCATAAAAATAGAATATTTTGAAAACATGTCATTTTTCAACCATTTTTAGATAAAAAAATTGCCTTATTTTTTTTTTTTTTTGAAAATATTTTTAAAATAATTTTATATGTATATTCTAATTTAAGTGTCACAAAACATTAAGAAAAATTGTTCATTTATACGCATTTACAAAATCATGGTTCCGAATGTATTCGAATGTTTTTAATATTGCTAAAAAGGAGGAAAAACAATTTATTTTCAAATGCAATATATATATGTATATATATGGATGGATATGCCAGTTGAAATGCTATCAATTTTTTAGGGAAACGCCTTTAGAAATAGCATGTGATGCTCACAATCTCCAAAAAGTTTGTGGTCAATCGGCTCGAACCACTTTAGTGAAAATCGTGGGAAGAATCAAACCTTTTGTTAGTCGTAGCTGTCCGTCTGCATCAGAAGAACTGGAAAATTTAAAAAATTCCTTTTTCGAGTATGCAAAATTAGCCGAGGAGCAACATGAAATCTACCGATCAGTTCTAGATGAGTTGGTGAAAAGACGACGATAAAAAGATGACCTTGAAGCACAGTCTGCTCAGTTTCTTGTGCAATAATGTTTTTGTTTTTTTAAAGAAAAATGGTCCTTTGAATGCCTAATTTGATAATAATATTTGTGCAAAATGTGAGCGATGGAGCAATAAAATGTTTTGTGTGTTCGATTTTTGTATTAATTATTTAATTCAGTTCACATTCACACACATAGGTTAATCAATAAGCATTACATATTTAAAATTTCAAAAAAAAGTTTATTTTTCCAATTATACAATAAAAAAAATGACAATTTGTATAACAGCTTTAATACGTTTGTCTAAAATTGCATATGTATTTCTTTTAATTGTTTTACGGGGAAAATTTCTGCCTTCAGTCACAATTGAAATAAAGTTTTCACTTTATTTCAGATCGGGGATAAGAATATACAAGAGCCTATACAATTCTAAAATACTTAATGTACATAGATCAAATCATCTGCCATTCACTAGATAATTTCTGTTAAAAAGTATGGAATCATCTATCAAACAAGAGATTTCTGTGCTTTACCTTAGTTGTGGGAACATTAATATATACTCCCTATCAATAAAATATGTAACAGTTTATTTCTTAAATTTTGCTTTTTCCCTCCTTCTGTACTAGATGAAAAGTAACCTTTTAAGGCTACATCATTTGGGGGTTTGAATTTTTAATATTCTTTTTCAAAAAAGTTTTTGAGATAGTAAGTAACAGTAAAAAGTAATGTATGTTTTATTTTCAAATTATATTATTAAGTTGATTCTAAAAGTAAAAAGTCTGTCTGATCAGCCATTAATTTACAATTTTAAAAAAATTAAGAATTTTTGAAGTTTTTCAAACTCTTATAAAATGCTCAATTTTTAAAAAAAAATTTTAGTTACTTTAAGTGATTTGTGTTTTTTAGATTATTGTGAACAAAAGGTAGTATGGATTTGAAATCTGTTCTCTTGTTGATTTATAACAATTATTTTTCTAGCTAAACTTGAAATTTTTTTTTAAATATTAACTTTAGCATTTTTTAAAAAATAACTAGTGATCTTACACTTAAATCTATACTAACTGTTATAGAACATACATTTGGGAGTATCTACGAAAAATTTCAAGTCTCTATCTAGCACAGAAACAAAAGTCTTAGGAATTAGAAACAACACTTACATGTTCAAAATTAAAACCCCGAGGAAAACACATTTAAAGTTTGTAAAGTCATAAAGTAAAATCTAATAATGCCTATAAAGCTGTAATTTTTTAATATGTTATTTCCCAACTTATGTCCTACATTAAAACAGAACTTTAATTAAATATGCCAAAAAATACTTTTTTAATTCAAAATATATTTTTGCATAATATTGATAAAATTTATGACAACGACAGGTTATTTAGCTTCATTTTAACACAATAGTTCACAAAAGTTTTGAAACACAACGCATTTATGTACAAAATAATAAGGAAACCAATTTAAACTAAGAATAACAAGTTTTTAAATAAAGTTTAATTTTTTCAATTTTACATTGGGACAGTTGTGTTTTTATTGCATAACTGTAAAATATTAAAATATAATACAATATGTTCAATATAATGCATTTTGATACTTCATGGAAATACTCAGTTTTATCTGCAATACTTTAATTCTGAATACTTCTATTCGAAAGTCTATTTGCAATATCTCAGCTGAGGGCTGATTTTTAGATATTCGGTAGCATTCCCTCTCTTCAAAATATTGTTTCTCATAGCAACCTGAGCACATTTTGGCCACGGCATTTTCTCAACAGGGAAAAGTTACTGATAAAGCTTCTCAGTTATATAAACTATTTTATAAAACAAATATTGAAACCAGACTTAATTAAGTAAACTGTGAGAAAACTCAAAAACTCTCTCTCTCTCTCTCGAAACATAATCCAGAGAAATGATTTTTAGTAATTAAAATTGAAATTAACAAACCTTTTTATTCTAAAAGAGGCGATTGTGCCTAAAAATATTTTTAATTAATTCAATTTAAGGGTGAAAAAATGCTTTAAAATGAAACCGAAACCAAAACGTAAGCTCAGAAAACTTCAAATATTTTAAAAACCAATTTGTTATTGAATCTGAAATTTGGTGGCAAGCTTCCCAATGAATATAGGCCACAAAAATGCAAATAATAATAATAATAATAAAATAAATAAATAAAAATTTTAATTTGCAATTGTAAAATTTTAAGTAGAATTATATTTAAATAAATAATTGAAATAATCAATAGTTCTTAAATACACAATTCGAAGGAAAAGTGAAAACAAAACTTTCAATTCAGCAGTATACTCCGATTTATTCTAAATTACCAAATGATATTTTGCATGCAATTTCGCAAAACATAATTCTTTTCTAAAAAGGTTTTACATGTTGACATAATAGGCTTTTAAAACCATTTTTAATATGTCGCCCCAATCTGAATACAAATGTCTTTTTCCACCCCTACAACCAAAAAACTTTTTTTTAAAAAAATCATAATTTAATATTTTAACCTTTTGGATTTAACTCTGCTCATTGGTGTCTTTTTTTCTCAACTTGGTACCTTAAATATAGAAAAAGAAATAAATATCATTATGTTTTAATATTTGTAAGTATACTTTACTTACAATCTGCTAATTTATCGCACGAAATTTACAAACAATTATAGGGGGGAAAAATTACAGGGTATTTTTCAATATAAGTGGTACATAATAGAACTGAGTTACTTATCTCAGTATTAAGTCCAGCGTACAGTAGCAAATGATAGGAGGCTGGCAGCAATGTAGTTGGCCCCCAAATAATTAGTAATTTGTATATCCCCCTTGTTTACAGGATGTTGTTTAAATTCCTCGGTCTTGGACCCAGGAACGCAAGGGTGAGAACACAGGGTTGAACGGACTCATAAATTTGGGGTAAACTTCTTAACTTTTGTAACTTTGCGCTTGGTCACTGTCCAATGACGAGGCTGGACAAGGAGTGTGCGCAAGCACAAAGGGTGGAATTTGCCCTCACTTAAAAGGGGGTGCCGAGGACAATTTAGGAGCAGATTAGATTTTTAATGTCAGAATAAACTGTCTCTTTCGAAGATTTAAGTAGGCTTGATCGGCGGAAATGCCAGACCTCCCATCATCTTGTCTCCCGTTTCAGATAAGTGAAATTCCAATTGTTTGTTTATAGTTCTTATTCTTCAATCTTATTAGTGCATAATCTAAATTTCGTAATATGTTTTAATTTGTAATAAACTAATTTAATTTAATTTTAATCCGAGTAATGTCATTAGTTTTGCGTTGTCTCAATAACTCATTTAAAGTACTAGCCACTATCATGATGCGGACTAAGTTAAATAAGCGAACCTGGGTAGTTGTTAAGATGTTAGTTTAAAGTAAAATTATATATAGTCGGCGCCGCATCATAAGACTTCTGTTTCAGAAATGTCTATAAGCTTGTTTTAAATGAGTTCCTAGTTGGATAGCGACTAACTCGTCAAGACACTCTGATAACAAATGAAATTCCCCGTACTTTAACCGATCAGTTTAGTTAATATGCAGATTATACCTTTCTCGTAGCAATTATTTTACAGTTATGATTGTAATACTTATCCTTCGTATTTCTTGCTTGCTTTCACTGAATTAATGCTGTAAAAATGCAATAGTATTAATTCTAATAAAGTAAAATTTACAACAATGCTACTTCTAATAAGTAAAGTTATTACAATACTACTTCTATAAAGTAAAATTATTATAATACTACTTCTAATAAAGTAAAATTGCTACAATACTACTTCCAATAAAGTAAAATTACTACAATACTAATTCTAATAAAGTAAAATTGCTACAATACTACTTCTAATAAAATAAAATTACTACAATACTAATTCTAATAAAGTAAAATTGTTACAATACTACTTCTAATAAAGTAAAATTACAACAATACTACTTCGAGTAAAGTGAAATTACTACAATACTACTTCTAATAAAATATAATTGCTACAATACCATTTATAATAAAGTAAAATTACTACAATACTACTTCTAATAAACTGCAATAAAAAAATTCCAAGAGAGTTAAGAAATTCAGATCAGTCGCTGATCATTTATTTTAATTTTCAAGATAATCTAATTAAGCAATTTGTCTGTGAGTTTCATGTAGTATAAAATTATATATATTAAAATAATATTACAGTACTTATGATACAATAAAAGACATATGTCACTCGAAAGTAATGGAACGATATAAACATTTTAAATTAAAAATTATATGGTATAGATGTCTTAGAAAGTAAACAAAGTTATAAGACATAGTAAAATGAAGGATTAATTTGTGGCGGATTTCCTTTCACGTATCGAATAATATTTCCGTTTATTAATTGCCGGTATTGCTTGCTGAATCCATAAAAAACCATGGTCTTAAAGCTGTGGATTTTATGGTGTTTAATTATCACTTTCTTGTTGTTAAGATCCACTTCGTAAATATTTTAGAATGAAGATGATTTCTTTTGTCTTTCTTCTATTCGTTGGACTAAGAAGTAAGTTGTTAAGACATCCTGTCATGTATATTAAGCTTTTAAACTACGATTTACTATAATTAGCTTAAAAATGATTGCTTTTGTGTAAGAGCTTCATTTGATATTTTTATTCTTTTTACATAACATACCGTAAAATCCGGCGTATAACGCGCACCTTTCAAGATGCATTTTTTAATTTTTAGGTATATTCGCCGTATAACGCGCATTCCCTTTTTTACGAAGGAATCTGAAATGTATGTGTGAAATGTTTTTATGTTTTGAAGTCATTTACTCGAAGTCATTTACATCCCACGCTTTTGAAAAAAACAGTATATGTTAAGAATCACAATACTTTTTCTTTAAGTATATAATTTGTTTTATGTAAACAGTATTCCGATCTATGTAGACGTCTGATTTCTTTAATGCTCATCTCCTTCTTTATTTTTGAAACTATTATTTTTATACCAGGCGTATAACGTTCACCCGTAAAATTCGATTATATTTCTTGTGTTCAAAGTGCATGTTATACGCCGGATTTTACGGTAATTTAAACTTTATTTGATGATGCTAAGATAAAAATAAATTAAAACATTTTTTTTGTGAGTTTAAGTTGATGTTTTTATGATTATACTATAATAAAATTTATTATTATCTAAATTTTTTTTGTGACTGTTACAATAATTTAGCTTTTTTATTATATTAATGCAGTGATACTTAATTAAGAATTTTTATTATAATTATTCTTCAAAAAGCTTTTTACATAAAATTATTGAAGCACACGTTACATATTAACATAAACATTATGGAGATAATTCCATTGAATAATATTTAATTTTGTTTTAATTATTTTTCTGTTGCTGTACTTAATTTCGTATAAAACATGATTGCTTTTAAAAAAATTTAATGCGATAAAGTTATTTAGTTAATAAATTAGCTTATAAATGAACATTTATTTAAAAGTTGTATTAAACACTTAACTTCCGTGTTACTCTTTTTAATCGTGAAAAAGTAAAAAATATATTGTACTGAAATGAATTACTTCAACACTACTACATCGCTGAACAAAAAATTAGATTTTTAAATTTCTCGCTTTGTCAGGGAAATTATCATTCAACTGAAAGTAAGTTCTTTCTAAAAAGTCTGAAACTATATTTTATATTCGTTTGTGGAATTTTTTTTTATATAAAATGAGTGATTCGCTATAAATTGGGAGTAAATTCATTCTTGTAAAAAGAATGTATCCTAAAATTCGAAAAATGATTCGCATGATTCTGTAAGCGGTTGTATTGAATCACGAAATAGCTCTCTCCATACTTGTAGTTGAATATGTTTTTAATTAACTTATTTTTAATTAATATTTAGCAGCCATAAATATATACATGCAGAGATTTACTCTTGAGTATGTCGATCTATTTAATAAAAAGAAGATTATTAAAAGAAACATATCTAAGAAATCCAAGATATTTTCAGAAGAATATCTGATAACGATAAAATTTGAATGAAATAACTAAAGAAGATGTGAAATTAGAAGTCAAAACAAGAAATTGTAAGCCAAATTTATAGAGGGAGGCGTAGTCTTACGATAATGTAGAAAATTTTTAAACTATGCACAATGTAGGAGGAAGCGTATTCTCGAAAGGGAGTGGTGTGTATTTTGGAGATATCTTATAATAATGTGTAATTTTTAAAGCCAAAAACCAAAATACAAAATGTGTAAAAAGATATCTTACACAAAGACTATTACGTCATGAAGCTCGGTATCTGTGAGAGTGCTATAACACAATCTTTAAAAAAGAGTATTTGATAGATGATACTAAACATGTTACGAATTATTTTATAATTAATCTTGAAATAATTTAATAGTGATTTTACATAAAAGGATTTCATTGATATAAGTAAACATATATATAACCCGTGTTATTAATTATAATTCAAAATTAATTGCGTGTGAAACACAGTTTAAATTTTACCTCCAACTATTTCATATAGCTGTGGAAAATAGTTTTTCAAAGTGATAGATTTATAGGGGAAATGAATGCAATTCTAAAATGTTTAGGATCAAAGCATCTTTAAATATAGTTGTAACGAGCTATCTCACTTGATGTTTTTTTTTTATGTTATCACAAATCTTAATTGTGCCACCACGCCAAATGATGCGGGACCTATTAGACTGAATATCTCAAAGGCACACACACAAATTGAACCAGAAAGTTAAGAGGGACGAAAGTAATAATGACTAGTTTGAAGTGGAATGGCTGTTAGATAATAATTTGGAGAATATTTTGATCAAGTTTCAACGTTCCCTTAAATGAGGAACTCCAAGTGCTCTTTATATTAAAGAACTAGAAAATCAGTACTAAAGGATAATCGTTGTTTCCAGTGACTTGTTAGAACGTTAGTTATGTCAGATAAAAAACATTTCGTCAATTTATTATAGTTTCTATGTAATAATATATAAAGATCTTTCCCCCATAAGCTAAAGCTACTTGACTAAAAATGATAATGATAAATTGAATTGTTGGTAGTTAAGTATTGTGTTTGAGATTTTTATTACTGCGACACACACATGTACGAATATAACCACAAAGAGTTTAATTGAAGATTCTTCAAGATCAAAATTTTGAGAGTTACCAACAAACTTTAAGATTACGTTACAAATTTCAGATCTAGGAATTATTTGTCTTTTAATTTAAATTGATTAACTCATTTCGCTTATATTGTAGATATATAGCCTTATATTCCTCCATTTTTTTTTTTTTTTTTTTTTGAGACGGCTGGTTTGAGAAATATTCTTAAGCAGAATTAAAATTATATTGATAGGACTCATTAAATAAACTTTTTTTCCCCTCAAAGTTTATACAACAGGTTCTTTGTTCAGTATAAAGTTGAGATAGCATGAAAAAAAAGAATGTATTAGTACTTACCCAGTAGTACCCCCCCCCAGTATATATGCACATATATAGGGAGAAGATTTGAAAAAAAGCGTGTTTCTTAATTTTCATGTACTTTTATGGAGTGATTCATTGGTTTAGTGCTATCAAACGCTTAGTGTGAAAATTTTGTATAACTTTCCATTAATTTTACTCTGCAATTCAGACCTAAGTCTGAATTTTCTGCTTAATTTTCTGGATATTCTCTTTTAATTTTTCTACTTCATATATTAAATTATTATGAATGGATTTGATTGATTGGGAATTTTTTATTTCCTTGTATTGTTTTTTTACCTAGAATGTACATTAGATTCCAAACAATCTTAAGTAATTTATTACATTGTGTTCATAATTTCAATAAAAATTATGAAAACGAAATTCAATGCAAAGTTAAAAATTCCTTTCAGTCATTTTATCTAATTCATTTTGATATTTAAAATTATGATAGTCTATAATACAATTATATTTGAATTATCGTTAAATATGACTTAATATTTAATAAAGTGCTTCTCAAACTGTGGGGTGCGCCCCCTAGGGGGCGTGATAACTCTACAAGCGGGCGCGAGCACATTGAAAAATCGAAAACGAAATATTATTTAAGAAAATTTTTAATTTATGGAAGGAAAACAAACAAAATATATTCTTACATAAGAAAATACACATTTACATTGATATAATAAAATTATAAATGTATCAGTAATGTACAATCTGTTTTATAATTAGTTTAACAACCCTAAGTTCAGAACAAGTTTAATAATTACCAGTGACCCCATGGGCTTGTCATATATAAAAGTATAACCAAAAATTAATATTTATTTGGATAATTTTCACGGTTTGCAATTAATCTATTAACTGCCTATTTAAAAGTTACGTGATTCCCTCTCCAAGGCCACAGTTTTCCACGTGAGAGTGCGCATCTGATGTATGGGGTAGGAAGAAAAGGAATAAATAAGCAAATCATTTGGACATATATATTGTCAAGGTCCTTTTATTGCATTCCAAAGCCTTCGGAATGATTTTATGAATAGCAGTGAAAAGAAAAAAATATCGTACTTTTGAAAGATGTATTTATATAAGTCCAAGACAATAATCGCTTTGGTTTAGCGAAAGTTTATATTCGTCGGTGGCACTTAAGTGGTTCAAGTCGTATTGTAACTTTACTGTCAATGAATGGTATTATTGAATTCAATACACTGTTATTTTATGGGAAGGGGGCGCGATGAAAATCATGGTTGAATATTGGGTCTCAAATAGTAAAAGTTTAAGAAGCACTGATTTAATACACAAGACAAAAAGTTAAGGATTATTTTTCGTGTTGGCTATCCCCAGGGGAGAGCTGAGTTTCAAAAGTTTACTATAACACAATGAAAAACTCTTCTTAGTGTTCTTATAAGACTGTGATGTCTAAATTAAGTAAAAATTAAATATTTTTGTACTTATGTAGTGATCTAATGGTTTAATTTATACATAATAAGAAGAATCCGAGAAATATGACCCAGCAGAAGACCACATTATCGAGAACTTTAAGAGTGATGCGCTACATTTGTATCAATGCAGGCAAGCCATTTGTTCTTAATTCCTTTTTGCAATGTTTAGGATATAATATATTAAATTCTAACACCCAAATTTTTATAACAGTAAATTCATTCTTTCTGTGTGTAATTGTTCATTAGTTTTCCTTCTGTAGCCTAACGCCATTGGAATGGGAATTTTATATTCTAAATGTACAGATACATGTACAGATAAATGTATATTTATATATTGTAAGTACAGTTTGACCTTAATTTAACGAATTTTGCTGTTTAACGATCTTTTCTTAATCCCTGATTAAAATGAAGGCAAAAACCCATATTTAACGGGAATGGGAGGAACCAGAATTAAAGAGTTATTTCAACAGCTGATATATATATATATATATATATATATTTAGTTTGGATTAGAAAACATTTGGATTTCTTTTCAAATGACATGCCATTTTTATCCAACACCGAAAAAAAACTTTTCTGCATCGTTAAATTTTTTTATTAAATTTTTTTTTAACATCCGTGCAATATTCTCTCTCCTTTGAGATGAAGAAAACTTTATAATACGTTCAATACTTTAAAAGCCAAATTAAAAGCTTTTTCTAAAGCCCAGTTTTTAAAAAATTCTCCAGAAGTCTCACAAAATTAATATTAGGTTACTTGTGAATGCAAATGCATTTAAAAACAACTACATAAACAAATAGTATTGAGAACGTATTAGAATGCTCTAATTTACTCCTTTTCGAGAGATATCTGAACACTTTTAGGTATAATTTAACATAAATTTCATACTGTACTTACTTTCAAACCTAAAGTAATTTTTTCAAAAAAAAATGAAAAAAAAGACACACAATAACATGCCCATATTTTTTAAATTTAAATTTATATATAGTTGTATCTAGACGTATCAGGAGTACCATATCACGTCAACTGCACACGTCCCATACCATCACAGAGCCTCCATCAACTTAAACAGTCTCCTGTTGACATGTAGGGTCTATGGATTCATGAGGTTGCCTCCATACCCGTACACGTCCATCAGCTCGATTCAATTGGAAATGAGACTTGGAAGACCAAGCAACGTGTTTCCAGTCATCAACAGTCCAATGTCGGTGTTGACAGGCCCAGGCGAGGCATAAAGCTTTGTGTCATGCAGTCAACAAGGGTACACGAGTGGACCTTAGGCTCTGAAAGCCCATATCGATGATGTTTCGTTGAATGGTTCGCACGGTGACACTTGTTGATGGCCCAGCATTAAAATCTGCAGTAATTTGCGGAAGGGTTACATGTCAGTCCCGCTTACTGATTCTCGTCAGTCGTCGTTGGTCCTGTTCTTCCATGGTCTTTTTCCGGCTGTAGTGATGTCGTAGATTTGATGTTTTACCGGATTCCCTATATTCAGGGTACACTCGTGAAATGGTCAAAAATCCAAATTTCATTGCTACCTCGGAAATGCTATATCCCATCCCTCGTGCGCCGACTATAACACCACGTTCAAACTCACTTAAATCTTGATTACATACCATTGTAGCAGCTGTAACCTATCTAACAACTGTGCCGGACACTCGGTGTCTTATTTAGGCTTTGCCGACCGCAGCCCCGTACTCTGATTGGTTTCATATCTCTTTATTTGCATACGCATGTCTGTACCAGTTTTTTTGGCTCTCAGTATATATATATATATGTTGGATATCTGTTTCTTTAAGATTATCAGTTGTATTCTGTAA